>OY728147.1:1424584688-1424819688 GCA_963277665.1 Viscum album
TTTCGGAGTGAAAATTTATCACAGTTCTTATCCAGAATTTGGATCCTAAAACAGAATACTTCATATCAAAGATTCAAGTAATTCCGAGAAAATAGAAATGAATCCGAATCTTATACAAAATCTAGATGAAAATATGATAAGGATAGTTTTTCTTATAAAAGCAATTTTCCTTATAAAATAAATTTTCCTTATAAAAGCAATTTTCCTTAAGAAAGCAATTTTCCTTATAAAAGAAATTTTCCTTAAGAAAACAATTTTCCTTATAAAATCAATTTTCCTTAAGAAATCAATTTTCTTTAAGAAAGCAATTTTCCTTATAAAAGAAATTTTCCTAATGATAAGGTGTTTGTGATTTTCAGAACAAGAAGGAATGGAAAAGTCATAAGGAAAACATTATTGACCCAACAAGCTGGTCCTGTATCTTGTGTGGGTCTGACAGCATAGATTATAAAGTGGCTACATTTGATCATCTATATCTCCCTACTATTGTGGCATACCTGTGTGAGCTAAGTCATGTCTTTCAACCATTATCATCCCGGTGATTGAATTTACATCATGTGTGGACTGGGTTGCGATTGGGATCGAGAGTTGGAGACGGGCTGAGATTGATAACTTAGGTATATGTTTGGGCATATACCTATGTAGGGTTGGTTGTTACTTCGTTGTTGTATCTTTCTTCTTTTTTTATCCATAGTGGATATTGTTAGTCCTTGAGGGTCTCGGGGTCTATACTCAGTATCGTTATACACACCCCTACATGGGCTATGCCCTCACCTTATTGTGTTGGATGCAGACGACAGATAGTGCTAACGGAGGATGAGAGCACCACTACTGGACCTGGAGGTGGACCTTGCGAAGAGTCAGCACACAGAGGAGACTGACAGACGTGAGTGGTGGGTGTCCATCTGTACCTACCCTTTAGGTAGGAACCCCTGAGGATGATCCTGGAGCTGCTCTTTACTTCCATCTATTTGTCCCTATTTACTTATACTTGTGTTCAATATGGTTTGTATACTGGCCCATTTACTTTCCAGAACAATCTTTTGTATTCAGTTTTACTTAGTGTTTACTTCCTTTTGTGTAATCTATTGTGGTTGTTTACTTTTTTTAAAGGCATTGCCTTCCCAGCTTTGGGAATTACACCTTTGGTGGTAGTCGCCAAGCCCTGGCCTATGGAAGGTAGGCTTGGGGTAGTCACGGCATGGGCCCCGAGTACGGGTTGTGAAAAATAGAGATATTCATAAAGAACCATGAAGATTCATCATAGGGTTAACAAGCCCTTCCATTGGGAGATTATAATTAGTTATGGATTTGATATAAAATGTGAATTTTTTTTTGGTATTTTTTATTAATATTTATCTAAATTTCAATATTTGATAGGTTATTAAGAAGAAAGAAGGAATTTGGGGATTATATCTCCCAATAGAAATTACTAAGAACATTACATGGAGTTTTTGAACTCTATGTGGCCATAACGGTGAACCATAGTCCCCTATATCAACAATTAGGTATTTGGTGTTATAATAAAATGTTTCTAACATTCACTAGGAATATATTTCATGGGATTAATTATTATTTTTTGAAATATATTTAAAATATTCACCCATTCATTGTTTTTTGGTACATACAATCTCATTTAAATATAATCTATATCTATAATCGATGCACATTGGAGATCTATTAGCTCAACATTCAATTATGGATTTTTGATTCATCTATGTTGTGTGTATTATAGATGAAAGAGTAGGGTATAAGAACCTTACATCATAAATTTGAACCTCCAAAAGACAATTAAATTTAAAAAAATTACCAATACTAATCATTATTATATGATATGTATAAAATTACTAATTCGAGTCAAATAATGACAAATTTAATAATGAGTTTATACTATGTGGTCATGGGTATATAGTATTTATTTTTATGAATATTTTAAATATGATAGTGTTTTTGAGATTCTATAACAAGATCATGGTGACCTCAAAAAGGTGAAGAGTGTTTATATTGACAATTCATTTAAAGAGACTGTTTGGGTTGTGGAAGACGTACTACCTTGTAAAGATGATTTTTGGATTACATGGAGAAGGGGTTAAATTTAGATACATGGTTAATTAATCATGATGATATAAAAATATGGGTTTTAAAGGAATTAAAATTCATTGACAATTTTTATTTGATCATATATTGAGATAATTACAATCCTTTAGGGGTATAGCGACATTCAAATCAATGAGTATGATATCTCCTAAATATAATTTTACATTTTTATCATAATGGGAGGTCTATAGACATTGTATATATTTCAATATGATATTAAATAGAAATAATTAGAAGTAAATGAAGTTTTAATGATATGATGATTCTACCCAATTGTGATTGGTCTATGGGAAATATTATTGTTCTATTAAAAATGTATGGGTATAAAACCATGAAATTTCCTTATTTTTTACAAGGGTTTATTAGAAATAATGATTATATGTCTGGAATATGATTTAATGATTTAATATTATGTTGTTATCCAAAAATAAGAACATTTGACCATCGAAAAAATTAATCATGTTTTAAGGAATCATAATTTTGGTTTTTATTTAGGTTATTATTAACTAATTATTGTTTTGTATAGGTCACTTATATTGATGGAATATATAAATATTTTACCAATTACTAATACCATTTTTAGAAACTATTAAAATAGGAAAAATGAAATTATATTAAGGAAAATATAATTTAGACTATAAAATATTGATTTCTTATGATTTCTAGTGGTTATGTAATTTCACACTACACTATGGATGGTTGTAATCTTGTTCTAGCATTCTGGTTGTTCGAATGCAAGTAGCTTATCACCATCTGGGTAATGACAACGGAAGAATAATTTTAATGTGACGATGGCATTTAGAAACAAATATATATGGATTATAATGAATATATCATGAATCATTTTCATAGTTAATACATGACTATAAACCATATCCTTAATTCCTTATATTTTTGTAAAATAGTTTGTTACCCAAATGACTTTTTTAAGTGGGTGACAAATATATGATAAAAGTTGATTAGCTTTTGATGAATAATAGTTATTTGGGTTTTAATTTTTAATATATTCTATATATTTGTAAATAATCTTATTTGATAATTATAAAATAATGATCATATGGATTTTCACATATTCCATCCAAGACTCAATGAATAATGAATCATGGGATTTTCATATATGGAATCTTATGCCTCTAAACAATGAGATTCATTGGCACCTATTTTTTCTACCACACACCGGAATTCACTATTTAGATCTTTTTTAGAAAATCATGAATTAATGATATTTGAGGATAAGAAAAATTTTGTTTTCATTGGAAAAATTAAATTTTTAATGTTCTGTTGGTAACTTATTTTATAGAGTCATGTGGGAAATTTCTTTTTAGAATATTTTTAGAAAAAATTTGGGGTTTTATATTATTGTTAAAACAATGGTATAGGGTAAAGTGTGGAAACTCTTTGAATAAATTTTAGTGGATTAAATAGATAGAATGGACCCTTATAGGTAGGATCTCTAGAATGGTTGGTACTCAAAAAGAAGATGTTGGGTTTCTGTGGACAACTCCCTCTCCAAGGGAAGATATTACAACAATGATATCAGGATGTACCGATTGAACATAAATGAGATGTAACATATATAATGTTTAAAGTAATTAAAAATCACATATTTTATGTTATAATGTGTATGGAATAGTGATAAGAATGATCTATACTATTTCACGTCATGTGGTAAAGATGTTGGTGTCAGGATATAATTGATAGTAATGGATTTTTCGAGGCTTATGAATTCGTGCTCCCTATATTGATTCAACATGATAGGTGGACCATGATAATTTAATTTACAATACATACACTATATATTATACAGACATGGAGGCATGGATTATTGACTGAAACAACGATAAGGCTCCCAATTAGGGCATTAGATATAGGCATGAATACTTATTTTGAATAGAGTGAATATGTGTTAGTATTAGGTAAATGTCTTCTAGTATTTATTATTGAAGAGGTATTTAAGGTTTGATAGAACAAACATGTTCTACCTAATTATTTTTTCATCAAAAGGATCATATTTTTTGGATTTGGGACCCACTATCCGTCCAATCTCTGGAATTTTATTCTTATGGAGGAGGCATAAAATGGGTTTTCATGAAATGGGTTTCATGGATGATTTTTTTGTTAAATACTATAGCTCGTGTCATGTTATGTCCAATTTCATGAATGGTGTTTTCAAAGAAGTAAATATCATTAGAAAATAAAAAGTGTAGGATAACGCATTTAATGGAATTTATAAGGAAATTCATATGAAAATATCAATGTTTTTTTAGTACATGATAGTCCTTGGAATTACATAATTCATGTGTAAGGACCCATAAAAATATTGAAAATTAAATGGTTTTTGAGTTAGTGAAATAATTTTTTTCATTCATATATTAACAAATATTCTAAAAAATGTAATGTGTAATGTATGATCCCTATTAAAAATAAATATACATACACATTAGGGAAAAATGATATATAATGTTTAACTATCATTACCAGATGGTTAATCCATATTATAATTCTAATTCACCCATGAATATATAGTCACTATATATCAACATGTGAATTACAATGATCATTTTATAACCTTTAATTATGATTAATAATATGTTTATTTACTATATAAACTGTTTATCCCAAACAAGATTCATTATAGTAAATATTTTAAGTATAAATTCTTATTCCACCACTGTTTGATCACTTAATTTTAGCAAAGTAATAGAAAGTGTTCAACATCAGAATTTACATTAACAAAGGTAGGTAAATTCTTCATATTCATCATCTTATATTCAAGATAATTAGTTTAAAATATAATATTTTCTTTGAAAAAATTATCTATCAACCAATATTTATGGTTAATCACCTCTAATCACCATCATGAATAGAATGATTATATGGTGAGATAACATATCATCACAATATTATTATATTATTATTGAATCTTTTTATCTATTTATTTCTATCCATTAAATACCCCTAAAAAAGTGAATATTTTATTTTCATTAAATATGGAACATGATCCACCATAATTTTTAAAATTAAGTCATTCTTCGTTAAAGAATAGTTAGAATTTTGCATGATTTATTCATGGATATAAATTTTAAATATTTGAATTATTAATATCCTGATAATTTTTTCATGGTCATCTCATTTTATTAATACTGAAATACCAATAAACGATGTTTTCAAGCACAAAAATGACCAATAATAATTGGTATTTACCAATTTTAGTCAACTAATTCATCTTTTAAATTAATTTCTAAATAATATATTTATCAATTTCTGAAAGTAAATTAATTTTTATTAGGTAATGATTATCCAATATATCAAAATTGTATACTTCTTCACTTTTTAATTTTCAATTATTTTTGTTATTTCTTATGTATTCTCCCTTAAAATTCGAACATATTCTAACTATATTGGCACAATTTTTTGATTTTTTGAATTCTGTCTATATTTCATGATCCAATGTGAATCATATATATACAACGGATTTCAATCCTGATATTGAAATATATTAGTATAAAATATATTATAAATTTTATGTGTTAATTTATCATCACACATATCCTAAATATTGATTTTATCTTCACTGGAATCCAATTCATCGTAATACGATCACACATATCATATAAAACACCAACTGTATGCTATCGATTGCAAAATTCCATATTCAATTAATGAAACATATTAACTATTAATAATGATAAATTATAAGAAATAATATAGTCTTTTTGAATGTTGATCCCCAAATCTCATTTAGTTGAAAAATTTCTAGAATCAATGAAAAAACACAAATAACTTCTAGAAACATCAAAACATCATCAAAGCATTCCCCTATCAATTGAAATTTTTCTAAAAAAATGAAATCACATTTGGTAGAATGTTTTTATGGACCATGATTATGAATTATGAACTAATGAAAATATACATCAACCAAATCATATCCATATAGGGTTTAATCATATCATTACCAACCCCCTATAATTAAATGATAACTCAAAATAAACGATCCACCAAATAGCTCTTAGACTCGACAACATCTCTTACTAAATTTAACTTGTATAAAAAGGAAATAAATAAATATACAAATAAAATATATTTATAATTAATAATAATTTTTTATTATAAGATTTTATTATGAAACAATGAAAATGAAAATTAGATCATTGAACATAAATTGTATATAGTTAATAAAAATTGAAACTTTTAATTTATAATTAATATATCAAGATAATTTTATATAATTTGATAAATTTAACAATTGTAAAAATAATATTTATAAACAATAGGTACGAATTTAGAATCGTCTCTTCTTCCACTTCATAGATCTATTAATTTAATTTTATATAATATATTTGGGTATCCATACTCACCAATATATTTAGAAAATTTATAAAATCAGATAAAACAAAATACCACATACTATCCTCATGCTAATCCTTCTAAAATATTCTATTTTAATATATTATCATAGTAAATAAACTATTATAAAATTATTTTTCAAAACAAAATATCAATTGAAATTCCAAAAAATAGTTCTTTTCATAAGTATAAATATATTATGTAGTACATAAATGAATAAAAACTTTTTAATTTATATTTCCATTTTTCTACTTGTTGAACAAAAATAACTAGTTTACATCATGATAGAGGATATTATCCACCATAATTTAACCCTTAGAGAAATGGAAATGAAGTCCCATCATCTTCTAAAAACATTGAAATTCATCCTTTAGAAATGTTTTAGTGAAATATTCTTATATTTTCTTATAAGATGTAAATGATACTAAATTTTACACACCTCTCCACAAGATATTTGATTAAGGAATATTTTAATTTTTTCTGATAATCAATACTGCATATAATTGGAGGAAAATATAATATCATCATTATAAAAATATCCCTTAAGAATTTGTATGATAACCTTTACTATGATATCCTACAAATGAGTTTTCATCGAAATTAATTGGTTTATGGAATGATAAGAAGACACCAATTCTACATTGAAATTATCACTAATACAAATTATTATGTTATTTTTTATCTAAAACACATTGGTTTTTACCTTGATGAAATCTGCTCCAAATGTATACTTTCTAACAAATTCATTTAGTTCCCAATAAAAATTTATATATCCATGTTTATATATAATTATTTTTATGTTATATCACCATCAATAACATTTTTTTCTTTTGATATAAATTAAATAAACTATTCACATATGTGATATAGTTTTTGGTTTAATTTTTTAATAAGAAAATAATGTAACAACATATACAATGTCTAAACTATTACATATAAATTAAAATGAACTCCCAATTTACATGTACAATTTTTAAAGGATGATTACTTTTCATTTTTAATCCTTATAGTTTAGTCCTGGGTAAAGTTCATATGGAAACCATACATGAATAATCCATAAATAATTTGTGTAATATTTTAATATAATACTTCAAATGGGAAAGAATGATAGAATTTTTCTCTGTAAAATTTCTATCCCCAAATTGAAGGTAATTTCAAAAACAAATAATATTTCAAATAACAAATTAATTCCCAATTAAAATTCATTATATACTTTTTCAACATTTTTAAGGAAAATTACGTCATCTATATAAAAAAAGAAAATAAGTGATACCATATTATCATATATATTATATAAATTTATATAATCATTTTTTCTATTGGACATTATATAAATTAATCATGAATGTAACATTGAATACCAATATCTTGGGGAATAAATTAACCCATAACAAGACTTTTGTATAAAAATAATCTATTTTCATCGTTTACATGTTGGAAACCCTTAAGAATCCCAATGTATGCAATATATTCTAGATATTTATCTAGAATAGTATAATTGACATCCATTTGATAAATCAGGTATTAGCTATGTGATGTAATTAAAACTACATCCAAATTTTTGTGATTCATGGATCTTGTGAATAAATGAGAAAAATAAATTTATTCCACCATTGAGGGAACATTCCACAATAGTATTTTAGTTTTTTTCAAAAACATCTTCGCATTCATTCAACATGTTTCAAAACAACCACCTTTTTGGATATTTTTATTTAATTTAATCCTGGGTACCAAATCCAATGTTTCATTCTTCTTTATATGTTTTGTTAATTCATTCATAAAATTATCCAACTAATTATTCCCCAATAATTCATTCACATCTCATGGTTTAATATTTTAATGATGTTATTGATAGATTAAAGTCCCCAGTGTTCTCATAGTCTTAACCTATGGTCCTCATTATCAAAAAATATTTTGGACCTCCAAAAACATACCAAGACACAAATGTGAGTATATATTTTTATCATAAAAACTTGAAATTGTTAAATTATCAAATCCATTTTGAATAGATTGAAAAAACATATTGTTTTGAAAATGATCTTTTGTCATGTTCACAAAAAAATGTCTCATGACAATAATAATGTTGATCAGACGTTTTATTTTTTAAATCATTATCTGTGTTTTGTAAAAAAATTACATAAAAAATTTCATCAATATTAACAATATAATTATTGTAATAGTTATATCATATTTTATTAATATGATAAACATATAATATTCCCTCATATCAATTATATATATAAATTTACGGATTTTCTTCTTCAACATGGAAAATCATGGGGCTCCTAAACCTAATTAAATAATTAAAAAACATGTACATTATATAATAATTCTTATTCTGTAAAATATTTTAATTCAGTGTAAAAAATTATTATATTTTATAATATGGATTTCCACAAAAAGCTTCTCTATAAAAATACGAAGAGGTGTCGTGATTTATCAAATTATTCTATGATATCTCTACTAATAATTTATTTATGCATTCTGTAAACACTATTTTGTTTGTGAGTACATAGTTCACATGGATTATGGTGAATAACATGGTAAAAGATATTCGTTATATAATCATATTAAGCATAACTTTTTGTCTGAATATTACTTATTTATATACCACAATCATTTTCAAAACATCCTATTTACCTATTAAATATATATAGAACTGCTATTTATGGTTCATTTATATAATGAATGTAAGATGAGTAAATTAATTACTAAAGAAAAGAAAAGAAAATATTTATTTCCTCAATGTTTCCCCATAGGCCATTGAATGTTAGTGACTATGGATTATAATTGGTGATACGTATAAACATCAACATTATATTTCATTTAAATAACAATATTTATTTTTAAAAAATATATCACATCACATTTTCCACTACTTTCAATTTAGTTTGGGTTTCATAATTATTTAAAAGGGTAATATTCTTCATATTCATTATGACATGATAATTATCCTCATATGTGACAATTGATTTACTTATTTAAATATTATGTATAAATAATTTTCCATATATACCACATGATGAAGTTATATGTTTTTCAATGTCCTATATTTAAAATACATCAATCTTCTAATCTATATAATAGGAAAACTTATTTTCATGAAAGGAAATAATTTACCATATCACATTTGTAATATATACCTAAAATTTTTGGTTTTATAAAATTAATGTATATGGTGTAGTTTTTTTTCAATATCACAAAACAAATAAGTGAAAGGCCAATTACAGTATTAATTAGTTGTAAATAATTTATAAAGTTCATAAATGCATTTTTCTGATTTTAAATATTTTGTATCATCTTTATAACACTATTAATATATTATGAACATATACTACAAGAACCCATGGTAGGTCCCTATTTAATTCAATTTGTGAAAATGAAATAATGATTATTTATAGTTTCCTTTATTATAATTTTTTAAAAAAAAATTCAATTATTAATATATATTTTTAATATTTGGTCCCTTTTTATACTATTTTTAAAATCTTTTTTTTAATGGAGTTCAAATAATTTCCATAAATAGATACCTCATATACATTCATAGGTAAAAATAATAATGTTAAGTAAACTAAAATATTATTACCATTATCCTAATTACTCTGTAGTAAAATTAATAGCCATAAATGACATACAATAATTATTAATCACATTTATACCTAGATAATGATAGATTCAAAAAATTATTCTCTTAACATTAAATGAATTATCATTTTTAGGAATGATTTTTTTTTGTACACCAAACAATTTTTCCTATCACATAGGATTTTTTTCAAGGAATTATCGATTTTATAACTAAAAAAATTATTTTATGTTTTTTATCCAAATTGTTTATATTTCATAGAGTCACATTATTTTACTCTATACATTGTCTTATTATCCCTTGTTTTTAGCTCATTATACACATTATATATTCTATCATCCTTATCAATCATTGAGATTTAACTTCTTACGTGACCTAATTTTTAATATTTGAACATATTTTCATCCAGATTCCCCATCATCCACTAAATACAATCATTAATTTCCTAAGAAAAACATAAAAAAAATTATTTTTATTTAATTAATTTCTCATTATAATTGGTAATTTTTTTCGATAATTTGATTATTAATTTATCTTTCCTTCAAAATTTATTATATATTTAAATTTTGATACTTTTCATCACCATAAATCTTATTTTATTCATCATTCTATTTTATAAACTAATATTCTTCTTCTTTGTGAATATCAAAACTGCATATATATAATTTATTTTCTTTTCTATCATTTCTTACACTTTATTGATCAATAACACATTTTAAATTGAATACATTAAATATCCATTTAACATAAAATACATATCTTTTTCTTAATATCTTCTCATATTACTATTTTATATACTAATTAAAATTTATGTGTTCCACTTTGTGATATATATATTATTGATTATGCCACTAGAAGACACACACTATACATAGTAACCATAAAAGTTACTATATTCATTTGTCTAAAAAAATTAGATTTTTATTGAGTGAAATTTTATCCAAATCCTTGAGATATTTTTTTTATATTTCATCAATTATTTATGTACACATTGTGTATTATCTTGTTCATAAATATTATTCATCAATTGATTCATCATTATCTAATCCTGATAATTATTTAGAAATTATTCAATTTAATCCACACCCTTCACCCAAAAAATTATCTTTCTTATTAATAGACTTCTAGTGATGAATGACATGATTTTTCCATAGTTTTTTTCTATATTATTACAATAATAACATTTTAAATAGTTTTACTCTTATCCATTGACTATATTTTTATTAATTTATATAATTAAATATTTATATGAAATATTATTTGCTGGCACAATATTTTCATGAATGAAATTCTATATTCATTTCATATTCTATATAGATGTTGTGTTAGTAACAAAAATAATGTGTTCCTAGATCTTATTTACCAATATTATTAGCTTTTTCATAAAAAATAAAAGATTAAATTCACATAAACTCATCAATTAAAATCCTATAATTGATATATTCATGAAAACATCTAACAATCCTCTTAGATTCATTAACCCCTATCAAGAGATCATCGATAATTTCTTCATAATGAATTTCAATTTTTGTCATATATTATTATATAAACCTATAACTTATCCTACTAAAACATTTTATTCAAATCATTGATGTTTTATAATACTTTTTATATTTATTTTGTTTTATTATTCTTAAAAAATAGGGGAAATTCTTTCTCTGATAGAGATGACTGAATGGAATTGATAATATGAACATCATTATGAATAATCATTATATTTTTATTTTTAAATTACAACATTATATAATTGGAGAAAATACATCAATAGGTTCCTCTAATACATATAAAATGATTCAAATTAAATATTTCAATGCCCGATTTTTCCATATGTAATAATTTATCCCAACACAATTCAGAATCAAATTCATATTCACTGAATTATGATGATCAATTATCCAAAATCTATAAGTGAGGATTTTCACTAAATATCAAAAATTTATTCAAAATTATAAAGAAAATATTTCATTTAAAAAAAAATTATTTATTAAGGACTATTATTAGATACTGGTTAAATACATGAAAATGGTTATACTTTAAAGGATATTTATAAAAATATATGTGGATAATACCTTATATCTCATCACTTTTTATGACCAAAATTTATGTTCTTCATTCATTTTAGTAGTTATCAATTTATAAAATGGTAGTAATTGTACATATTAAAAATCCAATAAAAAGATATTCCAATTATGGTGTGTTTTTATTTCTATGTGTCCATTTAAACATATTGTAATAGTATATTATATCAACTAAATATGAGAACACGATTACATTATAATTGTCGACACGTTGCAGAGTTTAATTACTGATTTCACTCTTTCACATATTCGTAATTTTCAAAACCATAGATATCAATTACAAATAAATATATTATCTATGTAACAAAAACCAATAAAAATATTAAATCTGGAAAAATTATTACATGGTTCACCTCTAAAAAAGAGATTAAAAATACTTTGTATGATTATTGTTAGTAGGATATCCTGTAGTTTACATGTGTTATCATATGGAATAAAATGAGATGGGTAAATATTTAAAAGTGTAATTCAAAATTTTCTCCCAAAATTTTAAAATGTGAATCCCATGTAGTTAAAATGATAGAAAAGAAATTATATAAGGAATGATCATTCACTAGATGAGACTTCCTCCAAGTATTCGTTATGTTCTATATTCTTTATCATTATGTACTAATTGGGTTTCAAGAAAATTAATAATAAAATTATATTCCAAATATACACTTTATAAAAAATAATATTAAAATAAATCATGAAATATTTTCACATAAAAAGATACAATAGTTTATTATCACTCTTCTTCTACCAAAATAAAACTAGTCTGCATTAATATATGTCATCCAAATAGTATATTCCTTTTGTATTGAAATATGTATTCAATTTCATTATATACATTTAATATTTAAATAGTAATTGAACATATTTTTTTACATATGTCCTTGAATATTTATTTCAATCATTGAATACATATCTTTAGGGAATAATGTACTCCTTAAAAATACAAAATTTTTCATGGACAATAATATCAAATATTTGAAAATTTAATTACCATGAAAATATAACCCTGATATTCTAAGTTATCCACAAATTATATTACAATGTACATTGGATATAGTCATATACAATTATAAATCCCCAATTGTTATTATTTTATTTATGGAAACACATGATTTCATTCAAGTTCAATTACTAAAGATTTAAAAAAAAAATGTTAAAATTTTTATTTTTTATAATTATTACATAAATTATTATAGTGTGAGACTCAAATTCATTAGTTGTTTTATATTATAACCAATATATAATATCAATTATCCTGGAAAAAACATACATATTTTTACTTGTATTGAAAAATTTGACATTGGGTTCGTAGTTGTATCTCTTGCATGCCTAAAAGTGCATTATATGTATAGGTAAATGAACACATTCCTGTTTAAAATATTTATTCAAAAATTTTAAAACATCATATTTATATGTTGAACATCAAACATATCATATAATTTTTAAAATTTTATCCTCATAACATAGAAACAATCTTACATATTATCCAATGATTTTTAACAATCTAACACACTCGGATAACATTGTACTTATCTAATGAAACATCAAAACCAACCCATCTATTATGAAGTTTATAAATAAATTCTAGAATAAAAATATGAATACCTAATTATATATCATATGTAGGAATCTATGTATTTTTATTTATGATACTTAATTTTTTTGAACACCATATATAGAAATAATTATTCAAAATAAAATAATATCACTTCTAAAAACTCAATTTTTCTATAGCAATTAGATTAATTAAATACATGTAATGATTTTAATATATATTAAATACCATATCTTAATAAAAATTTCATTTAATATATGCATTGGAACCCAAAATATATATAACCTATATCATAAAATTTTTATCTCTATAATTTCTGTAATCAAACTCAACAATTTAACCAAATTATAATCATAAAAAACATCACTGAGGAACCACATAGTTGATGTTGTGCTTTCATGGGGGGATAAAATCAAATTCTAGGAAATTAATATCCTAGATTATGTTCCCTTAAAATATATAGTAGTGGTATATTTATAGTCACATATATCATTTGACTATCTATCTTAAGAATTATTCTACGGTAATGTTGAAATGATTATTTGCAAAGTGCATAAAATACTAGAACATGATAGAATTATATGATAATAACACTTTATACTAGTATAGAAATATAATAAATGGATTTATAGAATTTTAAAAAATTTAATACATTAATTACTAAAAAATAACTCATTGGTATATTATTCCCCATTGATTCTATTTTTATATTATTTTTCTCTGAAATTTATTGATATAATTGGGTCATATAGGGATTATGAATATTTAATTCCATGAAAATATTAATTTTTTTAATTAATTTTTTTTATTTTTGGGACATTTATTACCCTTTTTCTATAAATTGGTGTTGGTACCTTAGAGGGAACCATGATATTTCATGAACCCTATAAACATTGTCTATATTTTAGAACTCATTATTTTCATGCGTGTTAAGTTATATTAGACATTATAAAATCTATAATAATCATAATTTACGTGGAAATGTGTAGTCTGTTCCATGTAAATTTATATACAACAAAATATAACCACTACTAGTAAATCAATTTTTTATAGAATAGTGTCTCATAAACCATATCACTTATTGAAGGAATAAATCACAAATATTTAGCTAACTAAACAATAGTTTCATTGGTTGATCATGATTCTCATAATGATGTTAGTTTATTGGAAAAAACATTCAATAACATAAGAATAAGTGTGGTTAAATGGGATTAACCACTACAGTACAAATTGGATAATCTACACATCCCTGGTCAAAGTGAATAACTATTATCCAAAAAACCTTCAAAATACATATTATGTATCTAATATATTTTTGAAAATTATTAATATAACATATATTCAGTGGGATACTTGAATATGATCTTGTTTATAATTTTATAGAGGAATATCTCTTTTGATAGGTATCCTATTAGATTTCATAACCGAATCTTATCCTACCAACTACGAAACCCTTTATGATATGTCCAAAATGAACAATATCCTACTAAATATTCTCTTTGGAATCTATAAATGTATGTTAAAATCATGCACAAAAGACCATAAAAATGCAATATTTAATGAATTATAATTCCATTTCAGGGGATTAGTCATAAATATTTATGATTTGTAATTATGGGTCCTCACATTTGTGAAGATTTTATAAAGAGATATTGTGATATTATAATTTATGAGGTGGTATGTTGTAATATTTCCCAACCTACTAGCATCAAATCCTATTGATGAATCTTTTGACCAGGTGGTTTCTAGATAAAAAATTCCCCCTACATGACATTGAAATATAATGTTTCATATGGGACATCCAAGAGATCAAATGTTTTCCATTACTAAACACCATTTACTATGATGTTTTATCCCTTGCAGGCACAGATATACACCTGTAACATGATAGAAAAAAAATCAGGATTATTATCAAAGATTTGTTTATATTATATTCATGTGATCTTTTATGTTCTATTTTTTCATAGATTTTGGTAAACCGCATATATGTGAAGAATTTAAAATATATATTTTACTCTTACAATTAGTAGAGAATTTTTAGAAAATAATTATATTAATAAATTTATAATTTTTTTACTAAATACACAATATAATATATTATGGAAAATATCCATATATAAATTAAAAAACATTAAATAGTTCAAAATCATATAAACTATATGATAAATATTTAATATTCATTTATGAGAATATAATGTTCACTAAGGATAAAAAATAATGAATCCCGTTACACAATTTTGACTGTCATAGAATACCATATAAACATTTCCTTTCATTAAATTTATCATATCCTAAAAATATAATTTCAAAATCAAGAAACTAACTACATTCCATAAACCATTTCACAAATCAACTCTTTAAAAATATAATTTCTAAATTCATAATGACAATTTTTTTCTTGAAATACATGTGAACCCTTGAAATTATTTTCATAAAAATAATACATTTTGTCATTCAGTGGGAAAAATCCATTTATCACAAGATCTTTTAAAAACAATAAAATTTAAAAATAAATAACTAAAAAAATAATTTTCATGAATTGTAAATGGTCGAAGGTACTTTGGTATATCAACTTTATATCACTCAAAAATACTATTGATGGAAGAACATAATAGTTTACTCCAACATATGTTTCATAGAGAACAAAATAATTACCCAATAAAATATAGAGAAATATCATTCTTATATTTAAGCATGATAAATTTCCAAGAAGCACATCATATATAAAGTACATTGAATCATTAATTTTACTTATAAAAAATTATTTAAAAATCATTGAAACAAATATATATAAAAATTTTCATGAATCGTGAAATCATATGTATACTATTATGTTTTTAATGAAAACTATTTGAAAATAAATTCGTTAAAAAATAAGATATAATATTTTCATTAAATATCCATGATATGTTTTATAAGAATATTTTTATATATTTTCATTCATGATTGTGTGAAATTTTGATCATTTATCATAAATTATAACAAAATAATTTGTACTTTTATAAATAAAATAAACTTACCCATGTTAGAAAATGAAAATAACCCAATAATTGTATATTGGGAAAAATTAAAAAAAATAAATTAATGTCACGACCCGTTCTCGGGGCTCATGCCGTGACTACCCCAAGTCCGGCTTCCATAGGCCAGGGGCTGACGACTGGTACCAAAGGGGTAAATCCCTAAACTGGGAAGGCATTACATTTATAAACTGAAACAAACACAACAGAGTACGCAACTAGAAGTAAAACACTATGTATAACTGTATACAAAAGAGAGTGCTGAAAGTATATGGGCCATAAATACAATCCGAAAAAGAGAGTATAAGTACAACATAAATGCGAGTACAACAGAGTAAAATTAAAAAAAAAACTACTGGATCGTCCTCTGGTGTTCCTACCTGAAGGGTAGGTACTGATGGCCTCCATAGAACTCCACGTACGTCCTCCCTTTCCGTGTACTGTCAAGATTAGTGGTCCACCTCCAGGTACATTCCAGTCCTGCTTCTCTTTGCCTCCATCAACACTATCAGTTGTCTATAACCAACACATCAAGGTGCGGGCATTTCCCGTACAGGGGTGAGTATAAAGATATTCAATAGGGACCCTGAGACCCTCAAGATCACACAATATCCAACAAGGATAAACCACAATGGAAAGAAACATTAGATAACCCTTACTTAGTTATATTCACCTACATATAGCTAAGTTATCTAGTAACCAATCTCAATCTTGAGGTGAACACAAAAGTCACTGACTCAGCTCAAAACTAAGATTTTATTCCAGGTGTGGTAACATGTAACACTCCTTGTAAAATAGTCAAAAACTCTGCTGCTGCTGTACTCCTCCTCTATAGAGTACATCGGGCCTTCCCCGTCACACATATGTGCTTCCCATTATACTAGACTATTGTGGTACTCCTCTTGTTGAGTACCATGGGTCTGCTGCGTCACACAGAGGTGCTCCCCCTCGTAGCATGCTGAGGTACTCCTTCTGTCGAGTACCATTGGTCTTCTGCGTCACACAAAGGTGCTCCACACTATGGGTCTGCCTTGTCACATAGAGGATCCTCCCAATGGGCTAGTCAAAACACTCCGAGTCGAAAGGTCAGCAGTCGTCAGGTCTCAGCCAACTACTAGGTCTCTGTACCCAGCTCGCTCACCTCTGGAAGGATCCTCTCCATGAGCTACTAGTCGATACTCCAACGATCACGAAGTCCCAATTAGAAGTATCTCAAAGGCCCGCCTAGTCAAAGGGATCTCAATGCAACAGACGTTGCATCAATCAGATTCCCGACATGTGGCTTATTAGCATTTCCGTTCCAGGGGCCTGGTTAGTATTTATGTTCAAACCAACCCGACCACATCCCAACAGTTCACAAACCTCATGTGGAGTATTCTAGTAGAATCATCACACTCTATGCTTTCAGTCACCACAAGAGGTTTGTCGACCGGACACCTGTATCCCATGATATTGGTGAAAAGGTGTAAACTAACCAAATGGGTCTGAGTCCGGTCCGACCCCGATGGACCCATCGAGCCCGACCCGGTCTGCAGGTCTGACCCTGTCCGCGGGTCCGACCCGGCCTGAGGGGGCAGCCCATTGGCCCGACGACATCCCTTATCCACGCCCATGGGGGGAGGTGTGTGCCCCTGGTTCTCGAATGATTCAACCATTCACGTAGAACCAAACCGGCACCATCGGGCGTCGGTCCGACTCACGAGGGACCTAGCGGGGTCCCTCTCCTCCCCGGCTGGTCGAGCGGCCAGCCGCTCCAGCTCCAACGGTGGCCGGCCTGACGACTGCCTCTGCACCTCCACCACGACACAACTGGGCTGCGGTTCTGCTGCCCTCCATGCTGCGCGATGATATCGTGCCACCACCGTCGTGGCCCAGCCTAGCCGTAGCATATAGCTCATCTGCGCAGCGGGACGATGCCACACCACCTTCAACCGTCGTGGCCTTCCTGGCCATATCACTTCTACACGCATTGCGCGACGACACCGAGCCCCTCCGGTGACCCGACGACCCTTGAATCACCAGTTTTCTTCACGGATGGCCCGACGCCGGTTCGTTGCTCCGCCACAATCCATCCTTCTGGCGACCCATTGCGCTGGCACCATCGTCACCAAACGAGAACAATCAAAGGGAGAGGTTCGGTCCATGTTCGTGCGGTCCGAGCCCTCCACGTTTCATTGAAATCATTTTGATATTTAATATCCATGATTGAACAACGAAGAACATAACAAATTCAAACTCAAAATTCCCCTACATCGTATAATGATGATCGTTGATGAAGTCACAGAAAGGCAGACATAGATTCATCAATGTTGGAAAATGAAGAGGATATCCTCTTTGGTAGATGAGCGTTTGGAGGTGATGAAGTTGAGGATGACGTTATTCACAGTCAACTCCTTCTCTTTTTGCAATGTTTAAGATCGATGTAGGTGATTTTCGTTCTTCAATGGAGAGCCCTTCTCCTCCTCAATTCACATTTCCATGCACTCCCAAAAAGGCCAAATCCAAAAAAATCAATACATTAAACATCCTATTAATATATTGGCATGGAAATCAAAAAAAATGGTTTTACTTAATTTGGTGATTTAATTCAATTAATTAATTGATAGGGTTGGCGTAATTAATTGGTGGGGGAAGGTGGAGAGTTTCATCCCACATAAATGGGTGTTAAAGGGGGTTTAAAACCCATATGGGACCCTACAAGGATATCATCCTAAGGGAGGTTATGTGCAGGTGGGCCCCACCACCATAACCTGTCATGGGTGGTTCTGGTGTGGTGGACCCCACCTATAACCTCCACTTGAAGTTTTTAACCACCAAAAAATAAAAATATGTTATCACCTTATTTTAATTTAATTTATCTAAAAACACCAAAAACTAACATCCATTTTCGTTAGAATGCAACTGCAGTGAAGGTCTCACTAAGAAATCACCGATGCTGCGACTTCAACAGTGCCCTCAGATTTCAATTCCAGGAATCTGTTCAAAAGTTATAAAATCTCGCTCATAAGTTTATGGAATATACCCGAAAAAAAGTCATAAATGTATTCCGGGCCCACTAGGCTTTAGAATCAAGCACCATAAATTTTTATAGACTCGTAATATTCCCATGAATTTATGAAACAATTTTCCATGGAATGTCTAGATCTTCACATTCTCCCCACCTCATGGATTTACATCTCTGTAAGCTACAAATCGAACTTAGGGAACAAATGGGGGTACTGAGCATGCATCTGAGCCTCCCTCTCCCATGTCCTCTCCCATAGGTTTCTGTACTGCCAGCAATTGAACACCATAGGTATCGACCATCCACAAAGGTCCGACTCTTGTCGATCCTCGATCTCCACTAGAATATCCATTAATTTCACCCCATCATTGAAGTCTATCTCTTGATGGTCGATGATGTATGAAGGGTTGTGCATGTTTCTCCTCAGCTGAGATATGTGGAAGACGTCATGCAACCAGTTCGAATGAGGTGGGAGATCTAGGTGGTAAGCCACCTCGCCTACTCAGCTGAGGACCTGAAAAGTTCCGATGAATCTTAGTGATAACTTTCCTCCTCGGCCAAATCTACGTAGACCCCATCGAGGTGAGACCCGTAGAAAGACGTGGTCGCCATCCTCGAATGCTAGTGTTATCTATTTCCATTCAGGATACGACTTCTGTCTACACTGTTAAGTCTTCATCTGCTCCTAGATGATCTGTAACTTCTCTATGGTAGAACGTACCATCTCTGGTCCCACTAGTGCTGACTCCCCTGGGTCTGTCCAGCATAGTGGTGATCTGTAAGGATGACCATAAAAGAACTCATAAGGTTCCATACAGATTGTGGAGTGATATTTGTTGTTTTAAGAAAACTCCAAAAAAGTTAATTTGTCTTATAAACTATGACCGAAGTATAGGACACATGCACGAAGCAATTCCTTGAGGGTCTGGATGGTCCGCTCAGTTTGACCATCTGTCTGAGGATGGAAGGAAATGATCAAATGTAGATGCATCCCGAAAGCCTTATGGAACCCCTTCAATAGCCGGGAAGTAAACCATGTTTCACAGTCGGAGAAAATAGAATAAGATACATCATGTAAACTCACTATATCATGCACATAGTGGCATCCCAAGCTCTCTACTAAGCCATGATCTCAGATCGGTTAGAAGTGGGCCGACTTGGGGAGTCGGTCTACGATCACCCATATCGAATCGTGACTCCTAGATGTATGTGGAAGACACGTCACGATGTCCATGGATATCCTATCCCACATCCAATATGGGACCTCTAAGGGATGATCCAAGCCTACTGTACCTAGTGCTCTTCCTTCACTTGTTGACAAGTGAGGCATTGAGAGACAAACTCCGCTACTGCCTTCTTCATACCTGGCCACCAGTGCTGTTGTCGAAGGTCCTTGTACATCTTCACCACTCCTTGATGTACCACTATAGGGGACATGTGGAACTCCCTAAACACTTCCTCCTGAAGTGTAACTGGTACCATGGTATGTCCTTTGCAGAGAATGACGTGCTCCCCACTGATAGAAAATCAATCATGTGCCTACCCTGTAGATATCTGATCACATTGGGTCTCGTAGTCAGCGTACCCATGTTGCACCTCCTTGACTTGCTGATGTAGTGGAGGAGTGACTGTAAGAGACTGTAGATAGGCTGGTCTATCCCTATCCACAAAGGATATATACAAGGAAGCCAACTACTCTTTCACCTCTACTAGTAGCCGAATACCAGTCCTCCTGCTGAGCACATCTACAAAAATGTTCCGATTCCAAAGAGTATATAATATCTGGACGTCATAGTCATGGAGGAACTAAAGCCAACATTGTTGTCTCATGATCTGGTCAATCTGAGAGAAGATATACCTGAGACTCTTGTGATCAATGTACACGGTAAATCATTCTCACATCAGATAGTGCCATGACATCTTCAAGGTGAAGACCACTATTGATAACTCCAGGACATGGGTAGCATAGTCTTGCTCATGTTCTCTCAGCTTCCGAGAACCATACGTGATCACATCTCACTCCTGTATCAGGACACACCCGAGTCCAGTACCTGATGCAACATAGTAATCTATGTACCCTACACCCTCCTCTGGAAGCCACATGATGGGAGAAGTAGTCAACCTCAGCCTCAGCTCCTAAATGCACTGCTGGAATCTATCCAACCACACGAAGGGTTGACCCTTATTCATCAAGGATGAATGTGCTACTGAATCTCTGGAGAAGTCTGGAATGAACCTTTGGTAGTATCTAGTCAAACCCATGAAACTCTGCACCTCCGTCATGCTCCTGGTTGGTTCCCAAGCAAGTATCACTTCAATATTTTCTGGATCTACTGTAACTCAAGCCTCCGAGATGACATGCCCCAAGATGTGAACATCCTGAATCAAAAATTGTAACTTCAAGAGCATACCATAAAGCTTGTGCTCTCATAGTATGTCTAGTACCACCTGCAAATGGTAGGCATGCTCCTCCTCAGTGTTAGAGTAGATCATAATTTCATTGATGAAGACAACGACAAAGAAATCATGGTATGGCTAGATGATCCTATTGAAGAGACACATGAACACTGCTTGAGCATTGGTTACGATGAAGGTCATAACCATGAACTCATGGTGGTCATACCGACAACTGAAGTCCATCATCTACACATCCTTGTCTCGAACACAGAGCTGGTGATAGACTGATCTGAGTTCTATCTTTGAGAACCACCATGTTCCCTTCAGCAGATCAAAGAGGTCTTCAATCCTCAGGAGTGGGTACTTGTTCTGAAAAGTCACCTAGTTCAGGTGACGGTAGTCATCACCAATCCGAAAGTTCCTATCTGCATTCTTGGTGAACAAAATTGGGGCTGCATGGGGAGAAAGTTTGGGCCAGATGAATCCCTTCTCCTACAAGTCCTCTGGCTGTACCCGTAACTCATGAAGCACAGCAAGAGCCATCCAATTTTCTGGTTTACATTTAGGTGCCGCCCAGGGGTATAGGTAAATGTAGAATTCATCTTCTATTCGAGGTGGTAGTCCTGGGACATTGATATGGAAAACATCCACATACTGATCCACCACTACAGGATATGTCGGACTCTCCACATCAACTACTACAAGGGTAAGGCAAGCCAATTGGTGAGTGATCGGCTGCACCCTCCTCCGATATAGTATGTATTAAGCTGTAAAGGTTCCCTTCACTCTGGTGAAGGTGAAACAGGTCCCATCCGCGTAGAAACACCATACTTAGTGTCTAATATAGTCAATCTGAGCATAGACTGACGATACTAGTCCATAACCAAGATGATGTCGTAAGGCCTCGACGCCACTACGAGGAGATCCTAGCAGAATCTCTTGCCTCTAGAGTCAGATCAAACAGCTGGAACCAGTGTGTAATCATCGTGTCTACTCCCATAGGGGTCTCTAGCATTATCTATCGAGAAAACGACTCTGTTGGAATCTCCGATCTCTAAATGAGGGTAGTGTCTATGAAGGAATGACTGGAACCTATGTCTATAATAACTACATCTAATTTGGAGTACACAAATATAGTACCTTGAATCAACTCCGGAGAACCGTGATCATATTCCTCAGCTACCTGATGCTGAGCTCTCCCCTATCCACCTGCTCCCTGTGGTTGGGGTGGAGCACCTGGTGGTGGTGGTGGTAGCACCTCGTAACATCGTCCAATGCCTGTTGCTCGACCAACTCCTCTTCCACGTCCGCATGTGACCTAGAAACCACCTCAATAGAACCTGTACATCTTCCTAGGAGGTCCCTCAACTGTATGTTGATCATCTGAGTGGCGGGTAAGATAGTCACAAGCCATGTGTCCCTGGACACCGCATGAGTAACACTGCCTGCTTCATGCAGGTAGGTCACCGCCCTGGGTGCCCCGAATGACTGATCCTGAGTTATGCAGTTTCCCACCCATGGGTCTGGTCCTCTTGGACCTCTGTGTCATCTGTCTACTACCAGCTACACAAGACTCTGCTGAAAGTCGACTAGTGGTGGGTCTCGCTGCTGGTGACTACTTAGAAATGAAACTATCCACTAGGGGGCTCTCTCTTACACCCTCGCCTGTGTCGGGATGATGAGGGAGTTCATCATGGATCTGATCTCTTGCCTGAGCCCCAGCTCGAAGGATAGGACCCTGGTGAATGGGTCCCGAACCATATATGTGAAGTAGAGAGAGAGAGAGAGTTCAATGAACCTCGCTGAGTACTATAATACAATCATGTTGCCCTGCTACAGATGAAGTATCTCTTGTATCCACACCACTCTAAGGGTGGATAGAACAATCTCCACCCAGAACAGGCTCTCAACGTATGTCCAGAGTAGTGTCACCTCAACATGCACCTGGACCCTTAGGCTCCACCTTCTTCCTACAGCTTCCTAAAGGAGACTCGCAGTAAGAATCACCATGTAGTCTACTGGTGACCTTACAAGACTGAAGACTCTCACCATAGCCTCCATCCAATCCTCAAATTCCTATTAGTCTATCTGTCCTCATAACCTGGGTGGCCTCTTGCGCTGGTACTCATGCAACATGCTCAATAAACATGCATCGTCTACTACTGGGGATTGTTGAACCAGTGGCTCAACGGGAAGTGGTACCGCTAGAGCTTCTACTGGTAAACGACCCTACACCGAGGCCTCATCGCTATGTGGGCTGTCAGAGCGAACAACTCTTGGGGCTCTTCAGGGAGGCATACTGAAAGAAACAGATGTGACACGGTCAAATGAATAACATCTAGTGAGCTAACCTGGTTGAGCTAACTTAAGGAAAAACTTTCTAAAACACACACACAATTATTATTTTCATGCACTATGTTGGAAATCAGTAGTAAGGGTCCTAGTGCATGGATACATCGACCGCCACACCAAATCTAGACTCCCTGAACCAAAAACACACTGGGTACCCTTATCACTATTTCGTCAAAGAAAAGAAAGACCAGAGTCGTATGCTCTACAATGGAACCGACTCATATGATACCAATTTGTCACGACCTATCCTCGTAGCCCATGCCATGACCACCCCAAGCCCACCTTCTATAGGCCAGGGGCAGGAGACTGGCACCAAAGGTGTAAATTCCTAAACTGGGATGGCATTGCCTTTATAAACTGAATCACTAACAACAGAGTACGCAACAGGAAGAAAAACACTAATTATAACTGTATACAAAAGAGGGTGCATAAAGTATAGGGTCTGGAAATACAATCCCAAAAGGATAGTATAAGTACAATAGAAATACGATTACAATAGAAGAAAAGTAAAACAACTACTGGATTATCCCCCAGTGTTCCTACCTAACGTGTAGGTACTAATGGCCTCCACAACACTCCACGTCCGTCAGTTCGCTCAATTTACCGTCACACCAAGGGGTCCACCTCTAGGTACCGTCCAGTTTTGATTCTCTCTGCCTCGATCAATTGTGTTCCTCATCTGCAACCAACACATCAAGATGCGGGCATATCCCATGTAGGGGTGATTATAAAGATACTTAGTAGGGACCCCGATAACCTCAAGGTCTCACAATATCCAACAAGAAAAAACAAAAAGGAAAGAATCAACGGATAACCCTTACATATGTATATCCCCAAACATATACCAAAGTTATCTAGTAACCCATCTCAATCATGAGGTAAACACAGAAGTCACTGACTCAGCTAAAAACCAGGATTTTATTCTAGTGGTGGTAACATGTAACACTCCTTGTCAAACTTTCAAAACCTCATCTGCAAGTGTAATTCTACTCTATAGAGTATTGTGGGCCTGCCACGTCACACATAGGTGCTTCCCACTATCCTGGATTTATGTGGTACTCCTCATGTCGAGTATCATGGGTCTGTTGGGTCACACAGAGGCACTCCCCACTATGGTTATGTCGCATCTCACAAAGGTGCTACCCCTCGTAGCCTGCTGAGGTACTTCTCCTATCAAGTACCGTGGGTATGACACGTAACATAGAGGCACTCCCCACTCTGGGTCTACCACGTCACACAGAGGCGCTTCCCACTGGGCTAGTTGAAACCCTCTAAGTTGAAAGGTTAGCATTCATCAGGTCTCAGCAAGCTACTAGGTCTCCATACTCCGCTTGGTCGTCTCTAGAAGGATCCACACCATGAGGTACTAGTTTATACTCCAAATATCATGATATCCCAAATAGAAGTATTTTAATATCCTGCCTTGTCATCAAGATCTCAACGCAATAGATAGGGTGTTAATCAGACTACCGGTCTATGAGTTATTGGCATTTCTGTTCTAGGGGCCTGGTTGGTTTTTAGGTTCAAACCAACCCAATCATATCCCAAATATGTTAAAAAGAAAGTGGAGTATGCCAATAAAACCTTCATGCTCTAATATTTCCATCACTGCATGCGGTTCATCTATCGGACACCCGTAGTCCAAGATATGGGCGAAAAGGTGTAAACTTACCAAACGGGTCCGGGTCCGGTCCGACCCATTCGAACCGATCGGGTCTAGACTGGGGTCCGACCCAGTCTGCGGGTCTAACCCAGTCCGTGGGTCTGACCCGGTTTGAGGGAGAATCCCGGCTCGAGGGCGGCCCGGCCCGGCGGCCTGCCCTAGCCGCCCACAGGAGGAGGCACAAGCCCCTGAATCACGAACGGTTCAACCGTTCAGGTAGAACTGAACCGACACCACCTGGGGCCCATCCCGCTCCCGCGAGAACACTGTGGGTCCCACTCCTCCTGGCTGGACGAGCGGCCAACCGCTCCAGCTCCACCGGCGTCTGAACCGGCTGGCCGCCTCTGCACCACCTCCGTGGCGCGATGGCTTTACAGTTCTGCTGTCCTCCAGGCGTTGCGATGGTGTCGCGCCTCCTCCGACAGCCGCTACCATCCTGGCCGTGCCCCTTCCACCCATGCGGCGCAACGACGCCGCACCCCTCCGGTGACCCGGTGGCCCTTGCTCTGTCAGTTTTCATCATGTCATGCCCAATGCCAGTCACGTTGTTCTACCGCGATCCATCCTTCTGGTGACACATTGCACCGCCACCGTCTCTAACAAATGATAACAATCAAAGGGGGAGGGTTGGGCCACATTCGTGCAGTCCAAGCCTTTCACGTTGCGTTGATATTATTCGACAATTTTTTTTATCCAAGATTAAAGAATGTAGAATGGAACAAATTCAAACTCAAAATTCCCGTAACTAGAATGATGATGATCATTGACAAAGTCACAGAAAGGTGGAAATTGATTCATCAATGTTGTAAAAGGAAGAGGATATCCTCGTTGACGGATGAGCGTTCAGAGGTGACGAAGTTGAGGACGTAGTTCTTCATAATCGAATCCTTCTATTTTGGCATGGTTGAAGATCAATGTAGGTGATTATTGTTCTTTAGTAGAGAGAACATCTCCTCCTCCACTCCCCATTACATGCTCTCTCAAAAATACCAACCCTTAACAAATCAATAGATTAAGACATCCTATTAATTTTTTGGCATGGAATTGAAAAAAGGGGTTTAATTAATTTAGTGATTAAATTCAATAAATTAATTGAGAGGGTTGCCATAATTAATTGGTGGGTAAGGTGGAGAGTTTCATCCCACATAAATGGGGGTTAAAGGGGGTTTAAAGCTCGTGTGGGCCCCACCAAGGATACCCTCCCAAGGAAGGTTATGTGTAGGTGGGGCCCACCACCATAATCTCTCATGGGTGGTTATGGTGTGGTGGCCCCCACCTATAACCTCCTGTTGGAGGTTTGAACCACCACAAAATAAAAATAAGTTATAAACTTATTTTTATTTAATTTATCTAAAAACTCCAAAAACTAACTTCCATTCTCTGTAGAATGCAACTATGGTGAAGGTCTCACTAAGCAATCACTAATGATACGAGTTAGATGGTGCCCCCAGATTTCAATTCTGAGCACCTATTCAAAATTTATAAAATCCAGCACTTATATTTACTAAACGTACCCAAAAAACATCATAAATTGATTCCGAGCACATCAGGCCTCAGAATCATGCACCGTAAATTTTCATGGGCTCAGAAAATTCCGATGTATTTTAGAAAAAAATTTCTAGGGAAATTTCGGGTCTTTACAATTAAGTTAAAAAATAATTGTACTGTAAGAATATTCTAGAATCATTTTCATGAATCTCAATAAGGAAGAATATTTTTTGCAATTGAAATTCTCTTTAAAATATATTCAATATAATGTCCAATAATGTGAGTATGACTAACCATATTTGTATAGTTACTGATTTATAATAAATATATATTAATTATTTACATGATTGATATAATTATTTATATTTATTAATTTATTATTACCCTTTTAATTTCATTTAATATAATTTCTCAGAGAGATAGTAAATTAGTTTGGATCATGTTGGATTCCTTGGGGATTTTTATATCAAAAAATAAGACATTATTAAGATGACCATGATAAAAGGGTTTCATTATCACATCATATTTTAGGATTATAATGTAGACATAATTGTAATTTTTATATTACTTTTTCATACATTTAAATTAATTGAAAATTTTAGAATTGAATCCTATTACTTCTTAGAGGTGGTATTCCATAAAAACACAAAATTGACAATAACATTTTACACCATATAGAATGATAAGTATGTAAGAAATATAATATCATTCCAAATGAATGATAATTACATTAATATCATATAAATATTTTAAAATATATTCTAATAACTATCCATGTGAGTTAATTATGAAAAAAATAAATTACTTCATGGAAGTGAGAGAATAAATATACACATTAGAAATTTTAAAATTTATTCACTATTGAAAATGAGATAGAATGGGTTATCAAAAAACATGATAAAATGTTAGTACATTGGTTATATTGTTTTTTCATTTATAATAATTGGTATGGTTGTATTGAATTAAGATGATGATGTACATAACATAAATGATATTTAATATGAGTTATATGTATTCCTTCCAAATTTTCATTTAACATAAACATTATTCCATATAGGCTGACCTTCTAGATACAGAAGAAACGATATGAATTGGTTTGGAGAGATTGGAATTGATTATAGTATTTCATGTCCCAGTTATAATTCTCAACGTGTTTTAATAGGTGGGGATATGGAGTTCAATTTTATTAGTGAGTGGAGTAACATGTTTGTAAAAATAAATAAATTTTATATAATATAAATAACATACTAATTTTAACTTATCACTAAATATTTACAATTTTTATCTTAATGTGATATGGTTTAAAATTCACTCATATAATAATAAGTAATATTTTATATTTTTTACCTTATCATAATGATTTCACCCAAATTTATCATTTCTACCCTTAACTTCTGTTCATTTTAGAAAAAAATAATATCCAATTATAATTAATTTTTTTATTCATGATTCCAAATATTAATTCCATTTTTCAATTTTTTATTTTTATAAGTGGAATAAATTAAATTCATTTTATGTGTGAAGAATGAAATGAAGAAAAGTTATGTAAATGATTGTCTAAATTAAAATGAATTTATATAAATTCAATTATAATTATGATTCATATGGATATATTTGTATAATTATTTACAAAATGATATTAATTTTATTTTGATAACAATACATAATATCATGATAATTTATAGAAATATGAAAAAATAAAATTTTTATTAAAATAAATACATCACACTATTAACCCAAAAAATCATTCACATCTAGAAAATATTGAAACATCACCCGATAATAAACATGATATGATGAAATAAAAATAAGACTCTATTTAATAAAATTATCTTCAAAAAATTTACTTTTATAATATTTAATTAAAACCATATAATTTATGGAAAAACATTACTTTAAATAAATAGAATTATTTTTCTTGAAAAATAAAATAAAATTATTTTAATTAATGTGAATCAATATGAAATAATAAAGAATATAATAAATACATGAAAATTTATTCTTATTTTCATTACCAAGGTATTAGAATTCTCCCCCTTTAATTAAATTATATTTTCTAAATTATATCCTCTAAATTTTATATCCCTTTTAGTTTACATAATCAATTCTTGATCATGTGGTCATTCATCAAAACATTGACAAAGAAAATTACCTATAATTTTTAAATCTATTTCCAATATTCATGATTTTAAAAAGTAATAACATCATAATAAATAATCCAATCAAGTAAAATTACATCATTAATGAAACAATTTTACACATCATGAACATATTTTATTGATAATATAATCAAATAATTCATGTTCTAAGAATTAATTCAAATATAAGGACTATGAAAATGATCCAACATTTATATGAATTTCATATATACCAAATAATTATGGCCATATCAATTATTTCATTAAGAATATGGAAACCCATTCTAATAATAAAATTTTAAAAAACATGATATCTTACATCAAATGAATTATAATTCAACATGAGTTATATAATATTATTATTCCTTCTCTACAAATATATCATATGGTTATAAATCATCATTAACAATTCAACTATTTCTTCTACAAATTCTAAAAGCAATAATAATTTTTCACATTATTAATAATAAAATTATGGATTATGATAATTATTAACAAATAATCCATCTTATGAAACAATCTGAACACTATAATTGAAAATATTCTTGTATGAAGAATCCACTAAATATAGTATTAATCTTAAAATCATTAGTAAAATAATTTGAATGGCTGATTAATATTCTGACAATAATAAATTCTATAATCTATTTATACTTCAAATTGATCATGCTATGTAATAATCAAACCAAAAATACCCATTGTCTTCTGAATACCCTACCATAAATTTGATATTAATTTTGGATCATATTCAAATTCAATAAATATTGGAACATCATATAACAATACTATATATATATGATAATATCATGAGATCTGATCTAACAACATTGTATGTCACCTAGGATGAAAATTTTCTTGAAATAGTCAGTTAATAAAAAAAACCCAAATAAAGTTATTACCTCATAATTTCTTTGTAAATCCCACCAAAAAAACATAGATATGATCTCTTATATAGATCCAGGAACAAGAAAATGTTGAGTCATACACATTGGTAGTTTCTCTATGAAATAACCAATTGAAAAATATAATAGATCCCAATAACATAAAATATTTATTTATTTATTCCATCACTTGGAAAATATTTTTAAGGTATATATATATATATATTATTTTTTCTTTGACGAATAAAAAATACAGATCTTGGGATATCATAGAAAAATTCGTTCTTCAATGAGGAATTAGAAGGCACACAAAACCTCTTTCAAAATATTATAAAAACATCATGTTAATTTTTAAATATTATGATCATTCAAATTTAAAATACCATAATAATTATTTTAGTTTGTGATTTTTTAGGAGCCTACAAAAGACCACATTATCAGGAGGGAGAAATGTGTACATGAAAAAAAACATGAAGTTCATACATGATTAGAATATTGGAAATAATTTGTTTAATTATAAAATAATTATAATGCTCAACATGTGTCATGCATTGTGTTGTATTAACATTTCAACTAAAGCAATTTTATTTCTTTCATTATTTTTCTGGGTGGTAGTGGATCTTTAAGGAATAATACCTAAATAGTTCAAACCACATTCCCTACCAAAATGTCAATTATTCTTAATATAATATATATTTAAACCACTATGGTTAGTAGATTTTTATCATTTCAACCCGCAAAAATTATATCCATAGACATTTAAAGTAAAAAATCTTCTAAATTTTCATGGTAATGTGGTTGATACTTGCTCTCTTAGAGATAGAATTGAAATTATACATACATAATCAATCGATAATTATATATAAAAATATAGGCAATTCCCTTCAGTAAAGAACCATAATAAATTATAAAGTGAAAATTTCATGTTGGATAGGATTTACCAAGATCATTAACAAGTCTAATTTTAAATTAAAAAAATATTCATCAAATTCCTACATCTTGAAGAATTAAAAAACACTTCATATTAACTTGGTTATTGGGATGGATAAGAAGGAAAATATTTCCACAATTTTTTAGTTGTGACCACCTAATATATGGAAACATAAAATATTGGTCTTGTATATATATATAATGGCTTATCTTTCTCATATTTTTATTTATAATTATTGATATATTTTTTATATTTGGATAAAAAATATAATGTTATGAATATGATGTGACCAATATTTGAATTTTAAAAAATTTCAATAATAATATTTTCTTTCAAATTATATTGAATATTCCTTATATTCATTTTATGAATTTCATATAAATTTCAATAAACCGAATTTTTTTTAATGAGATCTATAAAAATATATCTAAATAATAATGGAAATTTCTATTCAGGAAATACATAATTATAGTTGGTTCATTCATAAAAATGAATGGAAAAATCATAGATATATAATAGTAATTTCTATTAAAAAACATATTCAGCTGATGATACATGGCCTAATATCTATACTTATAAAATATGGTGCTCCCTGGAACTGACTAGGAAATATAATAAATATGAGGAAATGTTATATAGTAATTAAAATGAAATCACTAAATGCTATATAATAAATAAAAATCCTCATCATAACATTATTATATTAAAAAAAATAAGATCACACAATAGTGAAGTCATATAATTATTAAAACAACTATTAACATTCTCATATAACTATTTATTCAATTCATAATGATCCAATACATCTATTGGATAAGTTAGTTTTTTAATTTTCTAAGAATAAAGTAACAAATTCAACCTCCAAATCCAGAATAAATCCCCAAAAATCATCAAAAATATATACCCATATATTCATTTACTACTAGGATATCACTAATTATAATAACAATCATTATAGAAAATAATGTGATAATTAAATTTCATGACCATCATTAATCATTTTCATAGAATATTGATATGTTATCATAAGTAGGAAAGCCCTCTAATGCTAAAATTTAGAATAACTCTTGTAATTGAATATAATTTCCTTATTAATAAAATATAATATATACTGATAAACTGAAAGATAATCCATACACTAAATGACATCAAACAAAGCTTTGAGAAGTACAATAATATATTAATTAATCATCTTACCATGGATAATCATATTATGATTTAAATAAATCATTGTTTTATAAAACATAATGTAATTATTTTTAATAAAATATTTTTCTCTTCATCAAGAGGTTATATTTATATTTTACTATGAAATTTCATTGAAATAATAGTACATGTAGACCACAAATCAGAATATGGAAATTTCATAAACCATGTGAATGAGAAATGTACCCCTTGCATATCATTCTATAGTCATGAATATCCCATGTAAGTCACACTTAACTTTTATACAGACTTCTTCATACAGATTATACTATCCCCATAATTCATTCATTTCCTCATAAAAGAATCAGTGTATTCACTATATCTTTTCCTTGAAGACATCTTGTTGTCTACTTATCATAATTATTCTGGGTATTACCATTTATCATCTCAATTAAATCAAAATAAAAATTTACTTCTATAAAATGTCAATAACACTTTATACATTTCATAAGACACACCAAAGGAGGCTTCATTCCACACATATCACAAATAGAGAGAATTAAACCTCATTCTATTAAATTTCATTGATAGAAGCTTTCTTGTTGTATGCCGCCTATAATACTTATTTTCCCTTTTTGTGAGAGTAAAAATTTTACATCACATCCTTTTGATAAATTGATATAAGATTCTCAAAAAAAAAATTATTGGGAAAATGTCATCAAAATCATGGTTTCAATCTTGAATAAAGCCTATGAATTTTTCAATCATGTTCCATAATAGAATTTTCTGAATTCTTTTCCATTATAGAAAAATATTCTTTATAGGTGGAAGAAAGGACCTATTTATTTTAAATATGTAGTAAAAACTTCATTTCTATATAATTTCAAACAAATATATTTAAATAGTTCTAAATGAAAATATCCATACATAACATTCACTCTATTAAATCAATCTCATATTATCCATTTCTAATATTAATGAAATAAAACAACTTATATTATTTTAAATAAATTATGAGATAAAATTACCATGTGTTGTTTTGGACATGCCAATATTTTAAGAAAGATTTCCCTGAAATTGATTCATCATTAAAAAACCACTTGATCCAAGGTTACACAAATTTATAAAGGGTTTTGTTTAAAAATATTCTCTCGTATAGACATGGTCTTCTATACATAGTTAGTGCATCTCTTTTATGAGTACAACTATTAATGGCCAACATCAACAATGTTATAATATCTATAAACTGAATTGTTTAAATTCTACCTTTTCTATGTTATTGATATGGAACAGTATTTTCCTCCTAATTACATTAATTTTATTTTACCATGTTTCCTTGGTGGAAAACCATTCTAAAAATAACAGAGATTATATGAACATTCATAGATACCATATATGTTTTATAAATACAATATAATTTATAAATATAAAACCCAGATGTCTATTTATATATAAAAATCTACCAAGAAATGTTACAAAATAATTTCTCAAATACAAAATATAACATGTTGTGTCATATTTAAAAAATAATTATACGATTAGTAATAAAGAAGTAATTTTACATAAATTCAAATGATATTTTATGTTAAGTGATTTAAATAATTTTGAAATTATCATACACATCCAAACCTTATTACAAAATTTGGAAACATCTCATGAATGTACATATTTCCATATAATCTAATTTACTAAATTTAATCTCCTATTTCATTCAAAAAATAATTGATTATTTTATAATTAATTACCATATTGAAATGATTGACCATTCTCGATTTCCTTATAATTCACAAGGCCTGGGATTTTTCTCAAAACACTATTTAGTGAAAAATGATCATTAAGGGATACAATACAAATTATTCATATTATACGAGTTTCAAAACCCTAATATTCTATAAAAATAATAATTTAATATATCTTTTTTAAAACTCATAATTTATACTCACTACTCATGAAATCAACATCAGAAACCACAAAAAAATATTAACAAATAAAATGTGAATTATAAAATAAAAACTAATAATCATGATATTATGTAAAACATGAACACCATGAAATTTTTTTAAAATAACATTCTTTCACCCTATAAACATGGAATAAAAATTTCTTTAAATGTAATATCTATATGATACCATATGAAATAAAAAGACATCTATGAAAATTCATTCACATTGATAAATAAGTTATATAGAGGTGCTATGGGATATCATTTTCAGGTTACACTTATAATCACTCTTACAAACACTATAACAAATGGAATATCCTACCTTTTAATTTCAACACATTGTAACCAAAGAAAAAAAATCATTTCATGTTGAATTAGAGAGAAATAATAATCTCAAATGTAACCCTGAACAAATCACAAGTATCATAAGATAAAAAAATTGATTATTTAATTTAAACATGTATACTCATTAAATAACTTTTAACACTTATAAATAAAAAACACGAATCACATTAAAATAAGGATAAAACAATATTTTATTTTAACACACATAAAAAACATTCCTTGAATAATGAGAAATACAAATTTCTTCTAAAATATTTTGAAACATATATTGCAATGTTTGTAGATTATAGTGTTTTTGATAACCTGAAATTAAATTTATGCTTCATTCGTTAAAAGAATAATTTATTACTTTTTTTAAAATAAAAAAGTAAGACATATTATGAAGATCGAAAAAAAAAATTTATAACTTTAAAAAAATCGATGTTATATTTAAGATAATTTGAAAAGTAATTATTTTTAAGAGAAGAATACTCTTAAATTAGTTTACAAAATCTTATTATAAATAACAAAAACATGAAATCAGAACATTTAGAAATAATTAATAAATACTCCATTACCCCATGGAAAAATCACCATGTACATAATATATATTTATTTTTACATTCTTAATAAACACAATAATTCTTATAAAATTATTATTTTTTAGTTAATTTCATTAATTACTATGACATATCGGGATACAAAATATTTCTGGATCGTGATGCATGTATAGAATATTTTGGTTTTATAATACAAAAAAACATTGATTTTTTTATGGTGGTAAAATTGGAAAATTATTTTATTATCTATAAAATATTTATTATGAAATAATTTTCATTTATATAAATTAAATAAATTTTATATCCCCCCATGAATTGTGAAAATGAAAAAATAATCACATTTCATCAAGGATGTAACACCCCTATATTTTAAAAGTTGAATATTATGATCAATTTATAATGATACATAGAATCCCTAGATTAATCAATCATTGAAATATATGTATTCACAATTAAACCATTCAATTTCTTGTGATACACCCAACGCCGAGTCATAATTAATAATATAATGTGATAACATATTCGTTAAAATTAGTTTTTAAGAAGATGATGAAATAATTTATGTAAATTATATGGTCTACATATGTATAAAATAAATTAAATATTTATAAATTCATTCGGAATAAAATGGTTAATTCATTCATTACATAAATAAACGAAAATTTATATTTACCGATTTCAAAAAATATAAATGAAAAAATAATAATTTTTTAAATAAGCATCTTAAAATTATCTATCCATAAATCATTTATAATTTTCATAAAATGATTATATTTTTTTGATGAATAATGAAAAATTCTAAATTTTATTTAAAATTTCAATTTTAATAAAATTATTTAAAATTTTAATTTTTGTAAATTTATCATATTGTGAAATTAGACCAATTATATTCCAATTAAATGATTTTGTTTTATTTTAACCAACTTCATATCTATTTTATAAAGAATATTATTTTAAAATATTTTAATGTTTTTCTTCAGAATACCTATTTTCAACATGATAGTGGGTTTAATATCAACTATTATTACGCCAATTCTGAGAATTGAATTTTAAAAATTATATTTAATATTTAGAATCAATGTATATTATTTTATATTATAATATAAAAATATGTTTTTTTTTTCAAAGTTAATACAAAAAGAAATAAAAATAATTTACAACGGTTAAGGTTACAATGAATTTACCGAGGGTTTAATATAAATTATATGGTTAAAAAATTACCTTATAATTTTGTAAATCATATTTTATGTACATATTTAAAACATATATCTTACATTGTTCAATTATAACCTAATTTTAGGCTTTTTTTAGTTGATGAAAACATGGACATAAATTTTTATTTTAAATACTCGTATTGCATCCTCCCATCATATATAAAATGAGAACCTCAATCCAACACTATTTATGATTCAAAATGTATTTTCTTTTCCAATCGCTCGCAATATAATATCCTAACATCCATCCTCTAATCATAGAGTCCTTATTTTGAATAATTCACCCACATTTGAAGTATTTTGGTATAAATCTAATGACAGTATCTGAAGAATAGGAAAAAAATTTAAACAACACATTTGGTTTCATTTTAAATTCCACCTCATTAAAATAATCTCCATCTATGATAAGATAATAAAAAATCTATATCCTATTTTATAATACGTTATTTTTTAATGATATAAAATATTTCTACCAACACTTCCAAAAAATGGGAAATGAATCCATTGACAGCGTGTACAGTGAACTACTATACCATGAATCGATGTAACCTGAATTCCATGAAAAAACCCCATAGTTAGATATAATTATTAAATAAAAATATTTAAATTATATTCATATAATTTATATACATCAGAAATAATAATATGAAATATACAATCTTACCTTCTAACCTATAGAAAAAAATATCATCGCTAATGAAAATGTGTGGACTACTCCATCTGTGCTATGTTGTAATTTTTCTTAATTTAATATTGACATGGATAGTAATATGAAAATATTTATTGAATTTAAATGATATATTTGAGGTAATTATTGTTATATCAATTTCAAATATTATTTACATTTCTTTCGTTCGATTCGTTGTAAAAATAAAAATAGTTTTCATTTAAAATTATAACCTCCTATATCCATGGATGGTGTATATCATTTTCAAATATATAAAATCAATGGAATATTATATAGACTTATAAAATTATTACTTTTGAAATTTATATCTTGGAAAAATATTTTGATATACGTTTCCATGATCATCATAAAATGACTGATATTAAAAAAACAATACCTGCATGAAACATGATTCAATTAATCTCTAACTAAAATGATTATATATTTGTATTATTAATAAATGTGTCATGAAATAGTATATGTAAATAATATATATTTTTAAATATCTATATTTTTAATTTATATGAAAAAAATATATATTTATTATAAATGATATACAAAAATGTTTGAAAGAAATCAGACCTTATATAAGGGTTTCTCTTCTCACATTCCCATTTGTGATATCTATAAAATATACCCCACTTAGTTCTTTTATTTTGTATATTTAATTCCCCATTTCTTTTTTATATCATAATATCTACATTGAATTATTTGTATCATTTGGGGTTATTTCATTCATGGGGATTTTTTTAATTAACCATAGTAGAAAAAGATTTATTTTACAATGATTTTTTTGTTAATATTTTCTTGATTCTGTTTAAATTGGTTAAAAAATATGATATATGTTTTAAGAAAATATTTAATTGTAATCTACAATGTTTATCTTTGTATAATACAAGTTTTCCTCACATTTTTCTTTTTTTATGAGCTAGGGAACCCAAACAAATGATTTAAAATAAGATGACATCATTTATATCATCTATCGAAATAACTTTTTCTTGCATATCAGTTATTTAGAAAAAAAATTCAAATATACTATCCATATGAGTTTTTAGTGGGAATTTAGCAAAAAATAACATTTTAATAAATATATATAATGGAATATTCTTTTTTGTTTTATAAATGATTCAATTTCTATTCAATTTAAAACATCGTGAAAGAGTTTTTTTATAACATATACATCATCTATGGAATTATCATATACTATGGAAAGAGATTACATCTATGATTTCAAAAACCTATTTCAATTAAATTTTCATTATAAATGTTATTCTCAATATTTTATAAATTTTATATTTTTTGTTTTATTTCCAAACTATATTGGATATTTTACATAAGAATATTTTTAATTGAATTGAAATTATATTTCAATTTACCATTAATAACAAGCCTTAATTTTAATTATATTTACATTGGAATATGTTTTATTTATTCAATCCATATTCATACTCTCTTTGAATAATAATAAATTTGACTAGGGATGTAAACTCTAAATGATATACGATTTTGATTATTAGATAGGGAAAGTATTAAAATTTCATATTGTAGTTATTTAGTATAAATGTTTATTTATATTATGTTGAACTTCATTCATATGAGGCATGAATTGGACATAGTATGTGATCGGTGGATCCCAATCTAGCCCTCATATGCCTCGATAGGTCTAATGAGACAAACTATACTGTGTTTTTGAAGATTAATGACATATTTATATTGTTATATTTTCATAAGTCCTGAATGGTATTTTATATTTCTCGAAATGAGGCCATAAAAGTATGTTTTAGATGTCCATCTTTATGAATTTTATCACTAATGAATTAGTTATTCATGTCCATGTGATTTGTATGTTTGTTTTTACATCCAAAGATGTGTTTCTCTCGCAATGGATTATTTATTTTCTAATTATTTGGTTATCATTTATTTATACCATATTATTCATCACATTCACGTTATTAATGAAATGAAATGTTTTTCAATTATTTATTATTCCATGTTAATTATTCCATATATATTCATGATATCATCCTCCATATGAAGAGCCTTACAAAGAACAAGGGACCAACCCCTATATTTTATTAACTTTCCCCATGATTATATAAATTGTATAATTATTGATATGAAATCATATCAAAATGTGAAATTTTATTTTCGAAAATAATGTTATATGTTGTATTTTATATTTTGAAATGTAACGTGAAATTAATATGTCTGTCTCTTATTCCAAAAAAACTGAACTATTTTTTCCTTCAGGATTTGTTCACATGTATCTATTAACAATGTAATAAAGTGACCACAACTCTATATTAAATGGGTTAGGGTCATGGTAGCATGTATTAGAGGAATGGAACTATATTTTTTAAAATAAATATTTGGGATACTAATCCTCTGATATTATTTCAATATACATATCAAAGAACAAACTAATGTTTAGGTGAGTGAGAGATTATGAATTTATTCATATTAATACATCCATTTTTGGATATTATAATTGGACATGGTTCTAGAACAATTTTACCAAGGGGTTATGTCGTCAGAAAAATAGAATTGGAATCTAAATTGATCGTCACCATGTGTATAACAATAGACCTCACTAAACAATTGGGTTGATTGTATAAGACTATATTCACAGAATAATTCACATTTCCATTAAAACCCATTCTAATGTACTTTATGTTTTTAAATATCTTAATAAATTCAAAATATCTTTATCAATTTGATATTTTCTATGAATTATTTTTTTCATTGTACGTTATATAGTTCAACAGTTTTTGGGATTATACATTATGTTTCATAATGTTATGATATAATGTAGTGTGTTTTATTATGTTGAAATGGACCCTATTAGATATAATGGGGAATGAAAAAATACCTATACTCTATGTGCATATTTTCATCCTAGTACCTATAATGAAGAGGGATATATATATGAATATGGAAGTGGTCATATTATAACCATATCGGTGTACTAGACTTAGGTTATGTGTGATAAAAATTACTGAGGGAATTATCATATCGATCTAACACATAGTGTTACAATGTTAGACCACTTGATATGTTAGAATTGTACATAATTAAATGGAACTACAAATCCCTTTGTTTTATAAGAATGTTTATGCTTCATTGAGGTGAATTTCTCACAAGAAGAATTAATGAAATATAAATGATTTTAGGGAAACATGTCAAATATTTGTGGATATAGATCAATGATGGTCATTGATTCAAAATTATAATGATTAGGATGAAATAAAGAGTATAGAGTGGAATGATACTAGGTCAATAAAATAAGGAAGTTAAAAATGTTTCATAGTATGAATATATAATTACAAGGTTTGCATGAATTTTTGTAGAGTACATACATAATCCAAATATTGATATTGAAATTTTATTTGATGGAATTTATCCAATCCACTAAAGAACACAAGTCTCTCTAAAATTGTTATTATATAAGGATACAATATCATGATCTATTAAAATAATGAAATTATTCTCTAATTAATAATGATTATAAGAAAACCAGTACAGGAATAGGAATAAATAGATAAAATGGAGAACGAGAGAAGGAAAAGAATGATTTTTCTATATGTGATAATTATAGAAATAAAACCCATGGTACTTTATGTATGTTAATGGGAGTTTTCATCATGTGTGGAGAGATAGTTCATTAGTAATGTGATGTTATGGGTAAGAAAGAAAAACATAATGTTTGGTTTTAAACGATAAGATGATGGGGGACTTTGTAAATGATGTAGTCAGGCATCAAGAAAATATAAACCATATGAAACTAGGGGATCATGGACAAGATTATACTATTAATATAGCCAATGTGGAATGATTATTGTACTTTTATATTTTCATTCAAAAATAAATAATTATTTTTATATTTATAATGTTTATTTCTACTATATGAATCATGAAACATATAAGGATTGTTCTAAAGTGGATTTATTTTGGATTTTAAAAGATTATGTTTAATTAATCTCTTATAAAATAAAAATGATTTGATTACCATGGTTTTTATAGTACCTTCATCACATTTTTCCAAACATTAAAAAAATTATGTATATATGGTTTTAAAAAATGGAAAACCTTCATTCCGTGTGTCAACCCATAACATTTTGCAAGGTTTCATAGTTCTAACCCACATATCCTAGATAACAAGTGTGTATATCCTACAAATGTAATATTTTATGTTCAAGTTAATATTAAATTTCTTATACTAAAACTATTTGATGTATAAATACATATGGAATAAATTATGTTGATCGTTGGTTATTGTAGTTTATTTTTGAATATTAATGTAATATATTTTATAAATCATGATAATGATTTTGGTTTTGGAAAATATTTAGTGGCTTATGGAATTAATTGTCACTATTTAAGGAAACTTATGATGACTTGAAAGATAAAGAAAATTATTAATGAATAGAACATTCATATTGAATATTCATTTTCTGTAATATGATATGGTGTTTTTAAAATATCTAGAATAAGACAAATCATGAATATTTTCTCCTAAAATAGAACGGAATCAAGTAAGTCCATCTTCTTATGTTGTAAATCACGAACGTAAATGGATACTGTAACACTATGAAAATAATATTTTAAAATAAATGATCCTAAAAAATTTATTAGTGATTAATCTTGTTCCCTTTTAAATCATTTAATATTTATGGCATTTTGGTTGAAAAAGTTTCTTGATCATTCACATTTTTGTAATCGATGACCATGACCATTATCCATAGTTATTTATGGTTTTTCATAAAATTCCAAAATAACACATTCCATAAATGTTTTATTAAATACAAAAAGATTATTTTTATTTTAATGGTCCCTTTATAATTCCATTTATTTCCTATAAAGAGTATTTTTTTGATAAACCAAACTAATAATGTAAGTTTTCAAAAATGTCAGACATATGATGACCAATGTTAAAATTTGAAGGTGAAATTCAGTTAAAGGAATAATATTTAACATCAAAATATTCTAAAATGTGAATATTTGGATAAATGGAATATGTGACATGCCACACAATGGTTAACCATAAAAAAATATATGTCATTAAATTTCTTCTATTCAATAACTACCCATACATACTAGAACATGTCTAAATAAATCATATTCCATTATAACCTAGCCATTTCAATTTCATTGTGTTAATATGATATAAAATATAATGAAATATTATAGGGGTTAATATATAAAAAATTAATCCTAGGGTGATCCAATTATTATAAATAATTTATGAATCATGTGAATGAAAATTAATGTCTCTTAAAAAATAAATATTTTTTAAAGGGTGATTAGACATTATTAAAAGATATAAATTAATTTATTTTTTACTAATTTATGAAAATTTTATTTATAAAAAATCTTAACTATAATATCTAAATTTCAACATTATCATTGAAATTGTTTTATATAATTTTTAGTAAATAATAATTTTTATGTTGAAGTCTAAAAAGAATGATTTTTATTTAAAACATAATTTAAATTTCAATTATATATGAAGACAAAATATTATTATAATTGAATATAATGTAAAATTATTTGGACTATTTTATAATTTCATTAATGTATGTCATTTTTGTCTATTTCAAATTTAAATTTGATATTAAAAATTGATTAAATTTTGAATTTTTATGTTTGGAAAAAATTATTTTTAGAAACATTAGTGAGTCTAATATAAAATTTAATTTATTGAATTATTTTAAATTAATTTGGAAAAGTTGATTAAAATTATTGAATTTGAAAATTTTATGTTATATAATTAGGTTAATTTAAATTTTTCTAGTTAGGAATAGTAAAAGTCCACCCTCTCTCATCCCCTCTTAACACATCTAAAGAAAAAATTCTTGAGTGATACATAAAGAAATATCAATATAAAATATCTAAACACATCATAGATGATTTATTTTTTTAGGATACCATTCTATAAAGGTTTTTGGAAGAAATAGAATGAGGATCTATGTTAAAGAGGTAATATTCTTTAACCATCATTTAAATTTTATTTCCACTCCACTATCATTAAAATATTTATATTATATGAGAAGAAATTAAAAAATTACTATAATAAATCATGATATATTAAAATTTTTATTAAATAACCCATATATATATCTACAACCATCAAATGGTAACTGAATTCATCAATAACGTGTATGGAAGACTACCGCCACGTGAACTAATACAACACATTTTCCATCCCCAAATCTTTTGGATGGATATAATAATGGTATTAACATATGATTATGATATTAAATTAATATATATACTTGATTAAATATAATATAACATATACCTTCTTACCATCTATCCAATTTTAATGAAATATAATAACTCATACGAATGTGTAGACTGCCGCCTCAACGTAGTGATGTTAAATTTTTTTCATTTTATTTTGAGAGGGATTGTAAAAAGGATATAATTTTTAATATAAATTATATGTTAGATATAATAATTTATTTGGAAATGTGACATACCATAAATCATTCATTCATTCCATCTGTTAGAAAAATAGAAACAATTATCATGTGTAAGTATATCCTACTGTCAACATTAATAGTGTAACTCCTTTCACTACATCTACATTTTCAGCAATGTTATCAATAATTATACAATTATAATATATGATAAATTAATATATTATTTAAATATTTCTGGATATAATGGAACCATGATCGATGTAAAGTGATTGATATCCTCAAACAGAAAACATATATGAATAATAGAAAAAATTTCTCTAGAAATTGTGATTTACAAATGAGTTGTTAATAATTTGTACCTAGAATATTATAACTATATCATATATAGTATAAAATATAAGAATATTTTTTTGTAATAGATGTATAGTAAAACAATATTTATTATACAATACTAAGAGACATGAACTATGGAAATTAGAAGTGAGCTAAATGTTTCTCATCTCATTTTTACTTCCATTAGATGTATACCATATTAAAAACATTGTTTTTTATGTGTTTCATATATATACCCTATGATATGTTATATCAGTAATCCATTAATATTCCTGGTAATTATTGTTTCATTTCGGTTTTTTCATTCATTTTTCCTATGATTTAGATGATACATAGTTGTAATGGTTTCAATTAGAAAATCATTATTTATCAGGATTGATCATGATTATGTTTCTTACGATGAAACCATATGATATATGTATCATGAAACACATTATTTTTATTATATTATGGTTATTTCAGAGTAGTAGATTTTCCCCCATTTTCCACTCTTAATGAACAAAAGACAGCAAATGAATTGTTTTGGGGAAAACTGACTCCTTTCCACTCTATGGTCAAAATTGTTTTCATCTGTATCATAATTTTCTAAGTCTTTATAAAAAAATTAAATAATTTTTATTTAATAATGAAATATATTCTAATTTATGTCTTTAAAAATAATTTTTTTAAAATAATTTTTTTTATTTTTTAGCACAAGAAAAATTTTAAACATTTTACAACACTGTGATGGGTAATTATTTTTAATATATATTGTTGGAATGGAAATAAGATTCTTCATGACCAAAAATTATATTGAATCATCCTTTTGAAGATTAAATCTAAAATATAAAATAAAATTAATTCCACATTATTATGTTTTATTGAAATAAATTTTCAATGTGAATATGATAATTTCCATAAGAATTTATTTATGTATTTTTATATTATTTATATTAATCAATGAAAACAAGACTTTATTTAAAATATACTCCCTTGGGATATAAGTTATGCTTAAAATAAATAATATTTCTCTATATGGATTGTGATACTTTTTAATTGGTTTGTACAATGGTGGAATCATTCTCTATATTACTTTGAATTGTGACAGATTATGTTTATTAATTAGGCTATGTATTAATATTTCTTAATCAAGATTTAAATCTAGATATTTATATTGAATCTGTTTCAAAAAATTCATATGAAGATTGCATTGGAATGTTTAATTTATAGAGGGGGGATTCTATAGCTCCTCAATCTAGGGATACATTTCATCAGACCTGCTATATTGAAATTTTGTCTCAAACATGCACATTTATGTTGATATATTGGAACAAGAACATGAGGGTATTTCACGTTTTCCTGAAAATGTAATAAATGAAATGTCATATAGGACCATAATTAAGAATTCAATTATTTTGAATTAATTTATTTTTTTCATGTGATTATTTTATATGACATGTTATCCAATGATGAGTTTCTATCTCATGAAACTATTTATATGGACACATTTAACCATCATTTATTCAATTCATATTACTATTCATGATCATGTTATTGTTTTCATAGAATGTGTTTAACTTATTTAACATTCTAAATTGATTATGTATTGTTTATTATTTAAATATTCCTCAGAAAACAAAACATTACTGAACATTAGATATCACCCCTTTATAATGTTTCCATTCCCCATGGTTCTATGAACTGTACTGTGAATGATATTCATGAATATGAAAAGGTGAATAATAGTGTTCAAAATGAATTCAATATATTTTATATTATGTATTTTAATGTAATGTGAATTTTATGTTTATATATACTATTATATTAATACTAAACTGTTTGATACAGTGGGATATGATCACATATCAAAAACTAATATAATACTAGTACCACTAACTCTGGGATAATGGGGTAAGGGTTTATAAAATAGAGTTTTTAGTCAAGAAATATGCATTACAGAAATTATAACTTTATAATAGATTGACGAAAAATAAGATATGTTATATATTATATTTAATGAATCACAATTATGTCATCAATAAATTATATATATTATTTAAAACAATCATAATAACATTCTATGTTGTGTATTTGTGGAAAATAAAGATCACTTTGCGGAGGTGTTATTCCAATCAAATGCACAATAAATTATTTTATATCCATATGATAAAAATGTTCAAGAAGATTTTTTGTAAAATAAATTATATTTTAATTATTTATATTCTATATACTTATTTTATAATAACTATATAGTTATGATATATATGAATTAGGTAGAAGATGAACTAAACATGAAAGAACTATATTAAGGATAGTAAGTATTCTTTTGAAAGACTCATTTGGATTGAAAAGTACACATCCTATGATGTACTTTTAGAATGAATAGAACCTATAGAATGTTTCCAAGATAGTTAGAAAGTGATTTGTGTTGGAATTAGATAAATTATAATTCTCAATGATTGATAATAATTGATGACAGTAGGTTACCATTGGTATGTGACAACAGTTCCACTCAATTATTTATTCATAGAATTTAAATATGATAAATGAATTACTCATTGTTATGAATCACTAATTAAATAAAAATTTTAATACATGGTGGTTATTTTTGAGATTTTAGGCTCTAATAATAAATAAAGAGATATTTTTTGGCCTTATCTAAAATTTTAGACCCAAATTATCGTTTTTATCCAATATTGTGTAAAAATTAATGTATAATGATTACTATTAAATGTAAAAATAACAAAACATTACTCATTAAAAAAATATGAAACTCTATATTCAAGTTATGACCTTGTTTTTTCATGATTCATCTTCATGATGCGGAAGAAATTAATATTATTGTAATGGCAGAAAATTATATGTAAAACACTTTTTTTAGAAAAATGAGTCATGAAGCCTAAAAATGAATTTTGAAAAAATCACTGATAATGTATATTTCAAAGAAATTAACATTGTTATTAATATTAAATAGGGTGTATTTTTTCATTATAAATCAATCATAAATTGGTAAATTTTTAATACATGAAATGAAATGATATATTTTTTAATTGGAATTCCTTAATATTTATACAATGTTTATATTTTCTGGAAATTTACAAAATATAACCCTACACTATATATGAAATTATTATTTTAAAATATACTATTTTCGTAAATGAAATTTATAAAATTAAAATGTCACTGATTTAATATAATATAGAGAAAAAACATTCTGATTCATAAAACATCTTATTTTTCTACTTGAAATAAATTCCATAATGAATTTAAATAAATAAAATTTAATAAATAATATTTGTTAGAAATGAATTATATTTATTATTAAAATATATTGGATTGTTATAGAATGTAAGGATACATATAAATATCAATTCTTACAAACATTATTACTAGGCGTGCTAGAGGGATAATAGAATGTGGAACTTCACATACACCCAAACATCCCTTCTAAAAGTTGGATCAATTTACTAATTGACATTACTCTAGGATGGATGTTACATAGGATGATATAATTCTTGATATCTCATACGTGAAACAAAATCCACTAGTAGTATTGGATTTTGTGTTAAGCTTAGTATACACTATGGGTGTTCAATGTTATGTTTTATGCCACCTAGAGTTGAGTTAACATATATTACTAATATTATTCCAATGTGGGTTTCTAGTATAGTTATAGATAGTGATAAAGAGTATTTAATAGAATAATTTTTTTTGAATAAAAAATATAAATGGGGAACAATCATGTTGTGGTCATTTAAAATTTCCTACTTTGGTATACTATTATTGACATGTAATGACGATAACTTCATTTTTGAACCATATATCAAGAACCATTTACATCATATATTATCCTACCTCTAGTGGATCTGACCACAATTATGAACAATATATTCTGGTGATCACATTATAATAGCTATATATACTCTCTTTAAAATTATGTTTAATGATATATTTGAGGTATAAATCATGCTTCTAATGAATGAGACTCCAATTAATCATGTCTAAAAATATTACTGGATATATACACAAACATTCCATACAATAATTATAATAGAGATAATGTTAAATAATGGTAAATTGGTTTATTACCCTATATGAACTGTTAAAGGTATGTCATTATAATTTAATCTCACTAATGTAATTGAATAACTTATTTTTTATTGGGGAATCCCATATCGAACCACAAGGTGATTCCTCAATGATAGGTAAATCATCCCATATATAAAAACATATGAAATGATTCTGGGGAAGTGTGATAATTGAGGGGCCTCTGAGGATTATCATATGATATATCCCATATAATCCATGATTTTCTTTTCTAGTGATTCCCGAAGACAAAACTTGCAAAAAATTATGACTACATTTGGCGAATCTATATAAGAATTCTACATGGTACTTTCTATGGGAACAACATAAAATGGATATGATTACTCTTTATAGTTCATTGATTGTATTTAACATGAATTAAAAACAATTATACATGCTTTTGGAATATATATATATATACTAAATTTTATTATATAATAAAATTAAAGGTTGAAATATTTATTGGTTGGATGATGGAGTTTATCAACTAGATGAATGGTCAAGGATTTGTTGTTGACCATAATAAAAATTATTGTTTCATATAGAATAGGGTGTCTAGTGGTGATAACCCTTAGGAGAGTATCCTATGTTATTCATATTCTTTTTAAGAGGCTGGGGAGACTCCTCCAATATTTTATTTGGAAACAATTTGATCATACAAGGTAGATTTGAAGATACAATCATTGTCATATCATCCCATCATCACTCCTAATGTAACCGGTTGAATCTTATTTATATATGAAGGAATATAAAATTTAGGAGTAAATAAATGATCCTCATAATAATAAACTAGGGATAGATGAATATATATTTATTAAAATATATGAATAGTGAGTTAAAAAACTATAATCATTTGGATATTCAATTAGATTGAGTGCATAACTCATTATTCTCAGGGGGGTATAAACATCCACCAATGTGGAAAAAATATCAAGAGTGATGAATATCTACATAAACCATGAACCAAAATGTAAAACAATACCTCAAACTCTAAACCATGTGATACATGTGGTTAATGATTGATCATACACTGATGATGAGATTGATGACATCTTTGGTTCTTTTAATTTAGGATTATTTAACATTGAATAATTATCTAACAAGTTAAAACCCATAAATCATGGAATATATAAAAATTATAAATATTATCATCATATAACATGTACCATATGTTTATGGAAAGATAAATTTCTTGAAAATCAAATACTGGGACTCACCTATTTTTTCGTCATAATTATTTTATTAAGGGATAGAAGAAACTATGTACTAAATGAAGCGTATTAGGGGTCCCTAAAATTTTTCATGCTAAGGGAATCCCCCTAACAAAGTACACCCCATATGGGGGAAAGAGATCCAAAACATCTGAAAGGAAATTAGAATGGGATGTTGAATTTGTTAGAAAGTATGGTGCCTAATTTTTATCCATCAAGTTATGATGAATGTTAATAATATTTTTATGAGACCTATTAACATTCTAATAATTTAAATAATAGACAAAGGATGCGTTTTGTTCTCCTTCATCGACTCATGGATGATAGGAGAGTCCATTTATACGACTTCCAATGTATAATTTTTTTGTTTGAAAAGAATTATATTGGCGAGGAGAGCCAAGGCCTCCACTTGAAGAGAGTGGAACTGCCCAATGAGAAAACTAATAATATAGATGATAGAACATTAGTTTCAATGAACCACACCCCCTCAGCATATTATACATAAAATGCTGGATCCATCCATGTTGATCTTGAGACACAATGTATGGGGTTTATAGAAACCCTAGATTTCAAGATGGTTTATACATATATGAGTTCAGATAGTAGTACAGATGAGAAAGGGGGTGGGAACACCCCCCAATAATTCATGAGATTTAACATGTCCTATAACAGGTTCTTGGGGCGAGTTACCAAAGAAACATCTCTGCTCATAGCCTCCTTAAAATGAGGGGTATTCTAAGCCTTCCAAATACTTCAGCAATCTACAATTAGAACCAGAAAAATTATATTTCTTTCTGAACTTTCACTGCTAGTAACATTTTACTAGCCCATGATGAAGTTGAGACCTGAAAGACCTGTGTTGGAAAAACCAATGATATCCCTAAAGTAGATCTATATTGAATGGTCCTATTCCCTGTAAAAAAAGAGGTGACCTAATATCATAACCTTTCACTTCATACAGAATTATCATCAAGAACCCAAATGGATAATCTTGCATTAGATGTTCTTATCAGTATCAAATTAATAGTTCCCAATCCTCCATTCTATGAAATTGAATTTGGATAGTAATTCCATTCTCCAAATTATATACCCCCACTCGCCAATAGTCTCCAAAATGTTGTGTCACCTTACGGTAATCATTTTCAATGATGGATCCTGAAGTAGACATCATGACAATGCATTTATCATTTTCCTTGTTTGTCTCGATGGATTCATAAATTCTTTTCAGTTTGAGGTTAAGGACGGAATTGATGATCCATGGGTTGTAGCTAGCCTCTATAGAAGATATGTCTGGATCTAGGAAAGAAAGGAACTTGATACTAGATCTATCAGAGTTACAGAACCAGAATGATATCTCCCACTTCCCACTAACCAGTGTGAGTGATCCGTGAGTAACAGAATTTAAGGGACGACCATGTTCCAATTGCTAGATGTGTTTTCCGTATAAATCCCATTTCCCCGTAGTGTTTGTCTTTCATGTGTTTCCTCCAAACTATATGATACACCAAAAATTACCATTCATGTTTTTCATGTAGGGAACATAGAAAATCATTCAATCATTTCAGGCTAACACACCCTCTATAACCGATATTTCTATCTTCTCTTAAGAATCCCAATGATGTTTTCCTTCTTATTTGTAATACCATAAAAACAAGGAAATAACCCATCGATGTTAGCAACAACCTATTTGGGTACCCTTATAGTAGATATAAAATGGATGGGGATGTAGGCCCATGCATTATTGGTAAGGGTAGTCCCTTCGCCAAAAGATAGATACATGATTTCACAGTTCTAAATATTTCTACATATTCTGATCATTAACTAATAAAAATTATGTATTTTGAAGCCTCCAAAGAGATATTTTGTTGACTAGGTGACCAAAATGGAAATGACTGTGTGACATGTTTCGAATATTTTTAAAAGATATATCATGATAATCTGAGAACCTACTAGAGATGAAGATATTACACGTTGAGTGATTTCAAAGATAAACACTCATATTTCTATAATAATGATGGATCATAATGGTTAACTTGGTCAACCTCTTGTTGACATTAAATATTATGATCAATTTATCCATAGACAAGAAATGAGATATGCTCTTGTGGTGCATCTAACATCTATAACGAATAATTCTTCCTCTCTAGATGACCCATTTAATAATATTGATGAGAAAATCCAATTAATGATTGAAAATAGTAGGGGAAAATTGTTCTACATGCCTAAATCCAATCACCAGTTTCAATAAACTATTTCCTTTCCCCATAAAAAATCAAATAGAAACACAAACATATTAAGATGATATAAAAAAATATAAGAGGGAGAACCCATTATTGAAATGAATTTTATAATGATGATCTACCCAATTCTATTATATTATTTATTCATTTCTTGTTTAATGACCACATTTAAACTGTGATATTTATAGTTCAGACCACAAAATAGACCATGTGCCAATTTAATATCCCCTTTATTATCCCTTCCCCTGATAAAACCATGTATCTCTAAATAAATACGTCACATGATATGGTTTATAATATTATTATCATTAAATATTTTCATCACATTTATTATGTTGCATAAGTTAATTGGTCTATATTAGAGAATGAATATTACATCTTTCACTGAGGGTAATAGAACAATATAAATTTCAACATGTCACATGTGGTAGGTTGTCACATCAAATGAAGTCTTTCACCGCCTATATTATATTGGGACCAACTAGTCTCTATGATCTTCTGAAAAATGACTCGGGGAATCTATCAGGCCTCGAACCACATTCTATGTTGATCCCTTTTATCGCTTAAAACTCTTTCTTTTCATTTTTAATTTCTTCAAACAAAATGTATTTTCCATACTGGAAACAATATGTGAGTCAATTTTTAATAGTTCAGCAGTGCCTCTTATTTATCATTCAATCATGTAAGAGTTTTCATGTGTATGAATCTTTCTTTGAAATCATTGTTTATCTTTAATAAATGTTTATAAATACTCAGTATTGCAGTTACCCTCATGTAGCCATCATGATCTATAATTATCATAATCAAGTCATTAATGGTTTAGAATATTATTATCCAGAATATTTTTCATCTAATCTAGATCACCAAAAACTTGATCATCCTAATTTTATTTAACCAATGCTTTATCTAGATCAATTCATGATATAATATTATCCATGTCTTGAAGGCATGGAGGTTGTGAATATATCTAAATCTTGAGTTCGTCCTATAGCCACTAGGGTTTATTTTAGAGATTTATCCATTGTGTCACAGGAAAAAGTTAATTCCATGACTATTCATAAACATTTGGATTACCTGGAATGTTAGAATAGAAGAGGATAAATGATAAAAAACATCCCATGTCCCGTATTCATGCATTCTAAATAAAGAGCCAAGAATTTTAAAAAATTCCATGAGTAAGATGTGTCAACGTGGAGTTAGAGAAGGCTGATACTAAATGTTAATTTGCGTGAAAATATTGGAATTTGATTCCTTTACTGTTATTACACCAAATGAAATGGTCTCCAAAAAAACACATATCCATTTGTCCTATATGATTCATGATACAGACTAAATATTCACTTTCTATTTGAGAAAAAGGGCCTCTTTCATTCTTCTTGTGCATATGATCAACAAAATTAAAGTCCCCACTGAAATACTCATAGTATTACAAGGATAAAACTATCATAGTCTGTTCCATAAGGATACTCTTCTTGATGCCTCTCACCTTCCATAAATAATTCACAAATATAACCATTAGTGTTACATGAAAACATTCCACTGATGTGTTGATCAGACTCAAAGATCAGATCCACCGAGATAGATTGATTCCTAAAAACCATATATGTGTGTTTTTTGGGTTAGTATGTAGGGATTCACACATCCCATTCATGATAGAAAATAGATCAAATGAATAATATAATCCCACATGATTCATGCATAGTGTGATAAATCAGGGTAAATGAGTGATTACTCATGTTACATAGGATTTTAAGAAATATTTGGATGATTGGTTCTTGGATAGCATGTCAAGATATATTAAAAATTCCATGTGTATGGGGAATAATATGATTTTGCTACAAAATTACCAATTCACACTTACCACATGAAAAATAACATATGAGATAAATGCCAATATTGTTCAAATTGTACATCAAAAAATGTTTGTGGGGGAATGATAAATTATTGTTGGAGGCGGAAAAATTATTGATTGTCATGATAGATAGGTATAGAGTTATTATAAATAAAGAATAAATCATTGATTATGCCTCAATTCCATCAATAATGGGGTGGAATAAAATTGATGATGACAAATAACCATGTTCAGAACATGGGTTGCAAAATATGTATGAAGGGAAGTATTTCAATGGGATATGTTCCATGGGTAGGAACATGTCAATAATTTTATATTTCATGACACCATATTTTAGTGGGATACAAATATGATGTATAATGGGATGGGTTAATTCATTCTATGGTGGTAAAATTCATGGTTATGAATGAAAGAAAAATACACGATGGGGTTCAAGGACCATAGAGTAACAAAATAATTTATTATGACTATAGATATGGGGCTCATAGAAAAGAGGTGTTCCAACCACATAAGGGACTCATGAAATGGGTTTTATCATTATTTTGGAAGAACAATCATGTTCATTGAATGAATTATTTCAGGTCACATAGTTTAATCTGTGATGATAAATTTTTTTCATATAACATCTGATTCAAGAATATTCTAGTTGATGTACATGGGTCATTGACCATAAGTATGATATTTTAATATTTAAACAAGTAAAATACTTTCATTACAAGATTTATAGATCCATGAAAAATAACCAAAAACCAAGGGTATCCATAACGAATTTGAGAAAATTAATCACGTATAATGGGAGAATGGTACCGAGTTTTATGACTTGGCACACATGTTAACTATGTAGATTTTAATTTAATATATTGAAATGAGACAATGGATGGCTCTATATAAATTTTGAGCCCCCTTCCATCATATAAAAAACATATGGAAGCTGACACATTACTAATGGCCATGATCATTGGGCCATTAATCAATCATAATTTATTGTCATTCTACTTTTAACCATATCATCAATACAAAGATTTATATTACTGATTGGAAATAAATGAATCATATTATAGTGGAATTAGATATCCATGAGAGGTGTTAGAAATGGAAAATTATGTCTAGGACCACTATTGGATATTTAGTAATTAAAATATATCATACATGGGGAAATTAATCCTAACATAGTTATTTAAATGTGATGTGGTACGAAACCAAAACTAGAGTACACAGTGTCTCCTATATGAATGTAACAGAATATAATTATTATAGACTACATATTTTATAAAATGAAATTTAATATAATCTTTATTTCCACACACATAAGACATATGAAAATTTTATTTAATTTCATGTGGTGAGGAAATCAATAAATGGTTAAATGTTTTCTGCTAAGGATGATAATGATGAAGCTAGAAACTAAAAAAAGTATAAAATAATCATAAATAATATGATATGGTGCAGAAGAAATGATGTTCTAAATAAAATGATTATATTGGGTTTCAAAAACACAATCATGATCATGGCCAGGTCCTCGATCAATGAGATAACATTATCCAATTTTTTGAATTAGCGTACATAAAAGAGAATAAACATCAAATATCATATTATGTTGGATATGTAGGAATATATGATGTTGACTAAAAATGTGGTGAATGGCAAGGTGTGCGTTGTGTTGTGGAGAAACACTGGATGTATATTCATTGAGATGGAATAGAACATGTATGCACTGTAACATCCCATTACTATTTCGAAGGTATTCTTAAACACCCTCGTGTTAAATTAATAATATCATATGTGGGAAAACAAGTAAAATACTATTTAGTGAAATTTTTATAAATTTTTTTAAAACATAAATTCTAGTAATCATTTTGTAATGGTCAATTGATTTATTTTGGAGTTCCAAACCAAGTAAGTGTGAGATTCCAAGACACACAATATCTCATGGAAAAGTGAATAAAAATATTAAATATAATATATAAAGAATGCACTTATTATTACAAATAATTCAATATATCTTAAATCTAGCCGGCAAAATTCCCTTCTTCTTTTTGGTGTGTGGTGCTTATGCGTTGGAAGAGGTGTGATCTTTTATTATTATTATTATTATTCCAATCTTATAAATTCAGTACATCCTACATTATAGATGGAAATTATGCACTGTTGGGGTTGTTGAATTTGTATTGATGACAAGAACCTAAATCATTTTTTAATTTAATGGATGAAATTTATTATTCAATATAATTTTTGAAATTTTAAATGGTTCATTTTAAATAAATTTATTAAAAAATAATTATTAAAAATTATCAAATGATTATTGAAACAACTTATCAGATAATATTTTTTATATAATTATCAAGGATAATTCGTATACAGTTTTATCATAGTATAATTTATTTGTTTTATTGTGATAAAATTTAAAAAAATTACAAAAATAATTGATTTTAATTATCAAAGGGCAATGATAGGATTAATCCAAAATAATTATAAAAAAAATAATAAAAGGATAATTGATTATAATTATCAAATAATAATTATTTAGTCTATAAAATGATGGTGAATTGTAATTATATATATATAATAACACTAAGAATAATTTATTTATATTATCTATTGTTATTTCTTTTAATTTTCAAAATATATAGAAATATATATATATATATAGTAAGATATATATTATTTATTATTACATTTTATGTTAAGGATAAATTTATTAAATATAAAATTATCAATGTGTAATTGCGGGACATACTCTAGAATAATTTCAAACAGAAGCATGAACATAAAATGATAATTTATATATTATCCAAGACACAAAAAATGTTTTTTCAAGTTTTTTTTAATTGGAAATTTAAAATTCTATTTGAGAGAGATAAAATATTATAACAAGTAATATTTTAATAGACAATTTGAATTTTTTTCATAGAGAGAAAATGAATGATTGCATGTTATATTTAATTTCCTTTTAACATAAAATTACTATTATTGGTTCTAGGAACCCTTGATGAATTTAGACAATTCATGTGCAGATGCTTATGATAATAAGGTGGTCAGGAGGTGTATTAAACCACACGTGGTGGATTAACTTTGTCACTGACATTGACAACCTTGTGGAAGGTGGTTCCATCAGGATTATCTGAAATTATTATCCTCATATTGCATTATTTATTTCAATTGTTTAAGTAAATTAAATTACTAAAATTTTCATTTAATTAAATTAATAAATCCCAATTCTAGTGAACAGAGAGAGTTGAAATGGTTTTGGCATGGAAATTTGGAAAACCATAAAATCTATTGAATTGTGTTGTGATTATGGAAATTGGATGATTTAAACTGTTGAATTTGAATTTTGGATTTCTTAGAAATGCTTCCAATTAAATTTTTTAATTTATTTGTTGAAATCAATTGTAAAAAAGATGGATTTTTTATTGGATTTCGAACATGTGAAAATGGATTTAAAATGATTCGATAAAAACTTAGTGTTTTCATCTTGGGGAAATTAAATGTATTTTATTAAACCAAATATTGGTTTTAAAAGGAAAAAATTGATATTTTTTTAAATCAGGGAATGGGATTTATTGTATTTTATGCCGCCTTAAAATATGTTTCCCATCAAGTAAGACCACATACATGCCTTAGGTAATTGGTGAGTTATTTATATACACACTATGTTATTTCAATGTTATAAAACATACCTGTGGCTGGTTACATCCCCGATTGGAAGGTGATGAGTCATATTATCCAGTATAGGGGGGACATGAGTATACTTATTTATCTATGATCACATAGAGAGTCACGAATCCTATAGATGGTTAATACTATCGTACCTACTTGATTGATTAACATGATTCTCTCTTGTTTATTTATATTTGAGATATAAATGTATGAAAATATTGTAAAACTATTTTACATTTATTTTTTGAGATTGCATAAACTATTTTATTTAAATATTTTTTTAAAATACGTTTTTTAAAATATTCCATCTTCTATAAAGAGAAACATGTGATTTAAAATTAATTTTCCCTTATTTTCAAAATTTTTATCAAGTTTTTTTAAAAAAATGTATTGAAATGTTAAATATGTTTATCATTAAATTTGAATGAATTTATTTGGATAATCTATTTATGGAATCTATTATGGAATCATTAGTGATATCCTACTAGGCATAGGCTCACACCGTAATTTTTCCTTCTGGTGATTGTAGAAATTATTCTTACAGGTTCGAGCAAAGGGAAGGGATCTCATGGAGGTGGATCCAACTATCGAGCTGTGGGCATAGTGAGTTGTTTCATTAGGGACCTTGGGGATGTTTTCCTATTTTAGTAAATAGGTTTTAGTACTTTGTATTTTTATCACTTGTTGTATTTTGGTACATAACTCATAGAGGATCTTCCTTTTGTTATGAATATTATCTTATCCATTTTACTTCCTAGTCATTTTAGTGGATAAATCATTCCAATATGCATGTTTTATGATGCAAGGTGAGAGTCGCCAACCCGTGGTGATTGGGAAATCACATTCGGCCATGTTAGGTATGGCTCAGTTAACGGGTTACTAGGGTACCTAGTATGGTTCATGTCAAAGTATTATTAATGGGAGGTTAAGAATATTTCCTTGATCCTAATATGTATTTGAGTTTTCCTTTAGGACATATGATGTAGTTTTGATTGACTATCTAGACATATCTTATTGCAACGAACCTTACATCACCAGGGAATCTTAGGGAATGATGTGATATTGATTTGTTCTGGTTTTTCCATATTTTGATTTGGATTGTGTGAAATTTAAATATTTAATGTTCTACCGATTGGGTTTATGTCTCCCTCATTTTGCTATTTGATCATTATCTAATATCATCAAGGTTATCTGTAGATGTTGTGTAGCACCATGTCTCCAAGAATATATGTGTATCAAATTCGGTCAGAGGTTATTATTGATCCACATCAAGCGAATCATTTAGTGTATATTAAACTAGTTGAGATGATTATGCACACTATCCAATCTTTTTGACAAGAACCTCCTCAACTCCCTATTCAGGTTTCAGCTATAATACCTCGGGATGATTTGTTTAAAATTTTCTCATGAGTTCCTTCACCATAATCCACACATTTTCAAAGGCTCCACTGATCCTCAATATGGTGAGGGATTGTTGGGTATGAATGAATATTAGTTTGAGTTATTAATGACTCCATATCAAATCAATGTGAAGTGTGTCACCTCAGTGATAGAGGTATCATGCAGAAGATAGTTTGAAAAATTGGGGTCGTTGAAGAAACATGATGGTTTAGCATGGAAGGACTTCAATGTTTTTTTGAACAACCAGTTATATCCAGAGTAAATGGTTTTTACCAAGGATAAGGTGTATTTGAAGCATGATCCTGCCAACAAAACTGTGCAAGAGTTTTCTTATCACGTTTCTGAATTGGTGTAGTTTTCCCTTGATATTTCATCTAATGAAATTATTAAGGATTGATTCTTTGAGTTAGGACTTTGATCAGATATAAATTCTCTGGTATTCTTTATAACTCTTCATAATTATGTTGATGTACTAGATAGGGTGATGATAGTTGAGATGGACCTGGCAGGAATTCCAGGGTTGATGAGAGTTACTTTTTATCCCAGAGTATCATGTGGTCCTTTATAAGAAATATGAATCTTGATGAATCTCAATGTGGATCTTGAAATTTGAGTCATTTTTCACCTCTAGTTCCAAAAAAAATAAATTTTGTATCATAAAAGTATGCAAAAATAGGATATTCAAGAAGGGTCTGTAATGAGGCACCAGAGAATTGTGGATCCTAAAGACATTAAGAAAAATATCCAAAAAAATCCACAACTTTTCCACCCCATGTAGTGGAATGGGATCATGAATACATAAAAAACAATGGGGAAATTAAATCCATTACATACATATGGGTTCCAACCACTATAATCATGGATAATGCTTCTACAGGTACTGGAAGATTCTACAGAGGAAGCTGATAGTGGTCCAATGATTGTGAGAGGTTACATTACTATATCATCATCATTATTGACTTCTCTTTTTGATATCGGTGCATCAAACTCATTTATTTCAACTCATATCAATAATATACATATTCATTCTATGATGAAAATATATATGAAATCGATTTATCTTCAACCCTTGTAAGAAGGGAGATCAGGTTCTCTATAGTCCCGCTTATGATTTCTCCTAATCATATGTCAGAATTTCTTGGTGTTTTATAGTTCTTGACACGAAATATTTTGACATTATATTCAGGATAGATTATCTCAATTTCAATAAAGTGTGGAATGATCGTTATCTTTTACAGGCCTTCCTTACAATGCCTAGTTCTATGCCTCTTATCATTCATGGAGAATCAGACTCAAGGTCGAGCAGGGGTGAACCTTCTTCTTTAATGTAGGGAAACCGATGATTTTGTTTTCTATTGTTTTAGAGTGATAATATTTGATTATTGTCTCCCACCAATTTACATGATTTTTTCCATTGTGTTTCTTTATTACATCCTTGGTTTTCCACTATTAATGGAGGTTGAGTTTTCTATTATACCTAATACTAACCGTGTTTCAATTCCCTCTTACCACACAGAACTAGTAGTGTTAAAGGATATAAAGTCCCAATTGAATGTTCTGATATTTATGGTATTTATATGCTTGAGTGTGACATCTTGGGAAGCGCTATGTCAATTTGATAAGAATGTTGGTGGTTCTCTTGACTTGTGTGATGATTTCTAAAAAATCAATTGAATGACATCACAGATGTGGTTTATGTCTTATGATAATCATCTCTATAGTCCAATTTAAATTTTGGTTTTTAACCAGGTATTATTGAAGGATTCACTCAGGTTAGTTCATCGATGTCTTGAGAGGAAAGGGAAGATTACTCCATATTTACTAGGAACTATCATGGTTGTTGATCAGGTGGGGATAGTTTCTTACCATTTAGATGTATCGCCACAACTAAAATTGATACATAAAGTGTCCCATATATCACAGCTATAAACGTATCTATAGGATCCATCTCGCGTTTTGAGAAGGAGTGATCGTGAGATGGAACTATATTTATATGTGATTGAACGGCCAGTTAGGGATGTTGATTTTCAGACAAATTTTCTTTTTGGGGGGATAATATTGTTGGTAATTGTTCTATAGAATCACAGTTCTAACTCTCATTAAATTATATAGATGGAGGCACTGATGGGATAGAATGGTCCTACTATTTTGATGAAGAGGATTCATTGTAGGCTTTCTTGGGATAACATGTTCCTATGGTGGAGATGTTGCAACATCTCGTTATTATTATTATGTATTCATAAACCCAATTGTGTTAAATTATTTATATCCTATGTATAAATAAAAATAAAAATAAGTATCATAATTTTTTTTATAAATATGTTAATGAACATAAATTATAGTTATCATCTTGGAATGATTAATTGATTCTTCTTGAGTTTCACACTGAATTATTGTGAGATTTTAAGACCCACAACGTCTTTTTGAAGACTTGATAAGAATATTAAATATAATATATTAAACATGTACATATTATTCAAAATAATTCAATAAATCCCAAATGGTTGGTCATATAGAAAATATGAGACCACTGATATGTATGGAATGTGGTGTTTACCCTAGGTAGGGCAAAACATTTCTAAGCATCAGATGTTGGAATGTATCACATTCCAATACAATGATTTTGGTTTTAATTAATATTTTATTCCCTTTTAAATAATAAATCAATATTATCTATCAAAGGGTTCATCATTTTGGAAATCCAAGACCACTTTTGAGTCTGGAATGGGAAGTTTACCCTAGAAGAGGTATAAATTTCATGTGCAATAGATGTTTTTATTTACTATGTTTTATGTCAAATGATTAAAGTATTAATTAAAAAAGTATTTACTATAGATCCCCTTCATCTCATCTCATAAACCTGAACAACTACCATTTTTAGTTCCTTCAAATTCCCAAATCTCATTTTTCTTAACCATTTTAATCTATTAATACTATAATTCAATACTGATGAGAAATTAATAACTTTTTCACTAATTTTATGTTAAATCAATGATTAAATCGAGTGTATTAATTCTCAGTTTCATTTAATGCTGGAGGCATCAAATTTAAATTCCCAAACATTGTTTATCTTTAATTTATCATTATTTCGGGTAAGAATGATCCTAGATCTCCATAGCATGTGGTAGTAGGTCTTGCTTGATAATATCTAGATCCAACCATCAACATTATCTTCCTCCTTTTTTCATCTGGTGCATGGGTGTATAAAGAGTTATGTTCTAATTATTGGTTTTATTTTATTTCATTATTATTCCAATATTCAAAATTCAGCATCTCCTACATTATTGATGAAAATTACATGTGGTTAGAGAGTTTGGATTCGTATCGATTATAAGATCCTAAATCATCATTTTGATTTAAAAGATGAAATTCATTATTAAATCTAATTCTCCATATTTGAGATTTTTATTTTTTAATAAATATATCAAAATTTAATTATTAATAATTATCAAATTATAATTTCAACAACTTAAAAAATAATGATTTTATTGAAAATATCAAGGATTATCTTATGTAGTCTTATCAACGGATCGTCTCTATTTTTTATAGAGATCTAATTTATAAAATATTCGTAAAATAATTGATTTAAATTAGTAAAGGAGAATGACACATTTTTTCAAAAATTATTATAAAAAAATTATTTAATTTATAATTGTTTGAAAGTATTAATTATAACTACTTTGATTAAAAAAGATAATGAATTATCAATAATTCCATAAAATTATCTAATGTTATTTTTTATAAATATAGTGATATATATATATATATATGAAGTTAGATATATATTTTTATTAATTACATTGGAAGTTAAGTATGATTCGATTATATATAATCTTACAAATGTATAATTTCATGAACTATTGATAGATAATTTCAAGAACATGAGTTGACATATAAAGATAATACAGATCTAATCTTGGGAAGATAAAATGTTATCACATCTATTTTTTGTAATTGATAATTTGAAAATTTATCCATATGTGGTTACTAATTATCACATAGAATATTTCCATCAAAAATTTCAAAATTTTCCAATAGATAAAATGTATCATCACATGTGATTTTTTATTTCCATTTGAAATAAATTAGATGACATTGGTTCTAGGAACACTTGACAATCATAAACCTTTGGTGTGCTGATTATTATGATAATTAGGCCATGAGTAGGTTTATTTAACCACACATGGTAGTTTATCTTTTCTATTGACAATGACAAACTTGAGGAAGGTGGTTCCATCCTAATTATCAAAATTTATTATCCTTGTATTTATTGAATTATTTGAATTTTGGATTAAAATTAAAATGGTAAAATTTTAGTATAGTGATATTAATAAAACTAGATTCTAATGAACTAGAAAATTTGAAATGGTTTTGGCATAGAAATTTTGAAAAATCCAAATTCTATTAGATTGGGGAGTCTCTATAGAAATCAGAAAATTAATATTTTTAAATTAAATTCTGTATTTGATGAAACTATTTTTAATTAAATTATTATATTTAATTGGAGAAATTAATTCTGAAAAATATTGAATTGGTTTTGAATTTATTATAAACATGTGAAAGTGGAAATAATGATTTGATAGAAACCTTGTGGGTTTATCTTGAGGAAATGATATTTTTTTATTATTAAAAGATATTTCAGTTTTAAATTTAATGAAATTGAAATTTTTGAAATGGAATAATGGGATTTAAATTATCTAAAGAAGTCATAAAATAAGTTTCCCATATTGTAAGAGCTCATACAAGCCTTAGGTAGTTGGTGAGTTATTTGGATTCACTCTATGCTATTACAATACTCTAAAACATACCTGTGGTAGGTCAGATCTCTGATGGAAGGGTGAGTAGTTTCTATTGTCCAATCTCTCTTATTTATTTATATTTCTGATATATATGTATGAAAATATTGTAAAATTTAATTACATGTCGTTATTGTACTTATAGAAAGTATTTTATGTAACTGTTTTATTTAGCATATTGTTTTAAAATATTCCATCTCTTGTAATGTTAATCCTATGCATGAAAATAATTTTTCAATAATTTTGAATACTTATAGCCTGTTTTGTTTATTTTTTGTTCTAATGAAAAACATGTTTATCATTAAAATTTAAAACATTTCATTTTATAATCAATATTTGGAATCTATTATGGATGATTTAGTAGTATCCTACTTTGCATAGGCTCAAAAACTAATTTTTTTAATTTTTTTGTTTGTAGAATTTCTTTATCCATGTTTGAGATAAGGGAAGGGATCTATAAGAGGTGTATCAAAATGATTATATTTTTACTTGGTGTGTTGTGTCATTAGAGACCCTAGGGTTTTTTTCCAATTTTTGTACCTAAGTATTATTAATTTGTTCCTTTTATGCCTTGTTTTATTCTAGTACAGTACTCCCAATAGAGATTCCTTTTGTTATATATATCGACTTATCTATTTTACTTCCACTATGTTTTGTGTAAAATTCATTCCCACTTCCATATTTTATTATTCACAGAGCTAGTCTCCAACTATGGGGATCGAGATCACCCTTCAGGGCCACGATTGGGATGGATGGGTTATTGGGTTACATGGGTATCCGAGCTACATCGTGACATTCATGAAAACAAACGGTGAATTATATACATCCATTTACCATGTGGTGATTAAATAATCCATATATTCTAAATTTATACGAGATTATAAATAGTTTTTTTGATGAGATCCACATGACTCATTGAGAACCAATTATGTAATTTTTGGAATTTCATTTGAAGTGATGTTCTATATTCGGATTCCATAATGTATTTTCATGATCATGATTTTTTATGAATTATGATAATCAAGATTGGGAGAAATTTTATTAACTTATGCCCATATTTTTTCATACAATCCATCATAATAGAAGAATCACTTCTCATATTTATTCATAAAGGGTGTCATATAAACAGATGTTTCTTCCATAAAAGGTTTATTAGGGTTCAGAAGTGAGGTAAATTTGTGATATGTTTATTCACCTATCAATAATCCCTATTTATGGTATCAACGATCACTCATTGATGTCCCATATAAATGATCATCTCATATTGGGTTAAATTGTTAAGGAACTCAAATATGTTTTCCCATCTTTCTAGTCAATCATTATAATCTTACTGAAGAAGATCCATTATTTTCCATTATTAAAATTTATCCTTTTGATAATAGTTTCACTCAATTATTGGAATGTAAACATTATTAATTTTATATTTTCCAATGATTTCCTAAATGAATAATATTTATTCAACATATTTTTGAAACATTGATACACAAATATCAGTGCCTATTTCAAGACTAGTTATTATGAATTAGTATATTGCCTCATTGTTCTATTAATACATTCAAAAGTGTAACATGTATTTCATGAGTGTTTTTGAAGGTTTTAAAAATAAAAATAATATTCTATCCAAATTCATTTTATGTTTTTTCAACAATGTTTGAGTAGGGAATTGGGACCACTCATCAAAGTGTATTTTGAAATATTAAACTATGTTTTAAATTTTTAAATTTTATTCATCTAGGATATCAATATCCATGCTAAACTACATTAAGTATTATATTTTGGAAAAAAATATTCTAATTAATTCCCGTTGATAGATATGTTTGGTATTAACCTAACCTTGTATTGTTGATGGATCAAAACCCTGTGTTTCAAATTACAAAATAACATAGGATGATGAATGAGATTAAGATGAACTCTTGATTAAGTTGATAGTGATGCATCTTATAGGAATTGAAGAACAAGGAAAAGTATTTTTTATTTGTTTTTAAAAAAAAATTAGTGACCCCACCTCCACATACATGGATATAACATATTTGTACATGAATTTTAATTTTGTTACAAAAACACATGCAAGAGAACCATAATAGTTTATTACCTTTGGATACATGAAATAAAATATTATTATTTGATTGAATATATTCAATGTATCCCCAATAGATATTATACTTTAGTACATAAATAAAATACCATTCTTATTATCATGGGGAAAATAAACATAATAACATGTGATATTAGATTCTCAGAATGGGTAATAATGTGAGATAATAGTTATTTAATAATAACAATATGAGCATAATATAGGCATAAGGTGTAGATTTTTTTAGATCACATATAATCATAGAGAATCATTTCAATATTTTTCAAGGATCACTTATAATAACAAAATAAAGGGAAAAGTAAATTTGTGAATTGAGTTCACTCCCCTTTCAAACAATGTATTACTAAACCCGGTTCACTTCTCATCCCATCCTTGTTTTAAATAACCAATTTTAATCCCCATTACATACCTAGATTATCAGGTTAAGTTCACTGATCATTATTTCCGTGTATATATCATGATATTTATATATTTTCCCTAAGAATTTTATGGAGATACAAGTCACACTCTTCAATGAATATAATCTATACATATGTATTCCATTAAAACATTAATCATTCATCTTATCAGAACCCAAAATAATATATGGGTTTCATAATCATTTCATCTCTTCTTAAGCAATGGAAAATTAATAGTATTCATAAACACCATTCCGTCATAATCATAACACATCCAGAGAAATAATAATGATGGTATCCTTGGATCATTTTTCCAGTAATGAACAAGGCACAAAAAATATTGTAACAGAAATAGATTTTGAATGATCATTTGAAATAAATCATGAGGAAAACTTACTTTCCTTTATAAATGATTTTTTAAAAAGGCACACATTTTGAAAGGGAATTTTTTTTAAAAAAACCTTGTAATACTGTAAAAATAATATAAGAAATTTAGGGATAAAGATAGTGGGAATATATGATGATGTTTTAGAAGTGATAAAAAATAATCCATCCTTCTTATTTGGAAAAGTCACAACATACATCTAAAAAAGTTTCATTCCATAAATTTTTATTTAAAACATGGGAATATTTTTTTAAAAATAATTAGAGAAATAATAAATATATTTTTTATCCAATTTACTATAAAAATGAAAAATGAATATAAATATTTCTATTTTGAGGCTTAAGAATATATAATCTCAGATAATTATGAGAGTGTGAAATGAACCCTTACTAAATTTAAATTAGTTGATTTACATTCCACTTGATTGAAATTGAAATATATATATATATGTCAATAAAATAATTTTAATATAAGGATCCTAAGATATATTGATGGAAAGTATATCAACTAATAAATAAAAACTAGTACTGTATAAGTCTTGTGTCCAAAAAAATAAAACTGGGAAAAAATACCATACCTTAAGAAATTCCGTTCATCATTAACAATAAAAACATTTGTATAATAACTATGTATCTACTATAAATTTAATCAATAAACATAATTTTATCATTCCATTTTCTATTAATTTAAAATATCTTATCAGCAATTAATTAATTATTTGATATTTATATCACTCTTATGGGTGATAACATCTTCATTTTCCAACCGTGATTTGGTTTGGCAGGCTTCATCATTGTAAATTTATATCAGTCTCAAAACATCTAAAATTATAACATTGTATAAAAGTATTATAAAATTATTATGTTCATATTCATAATAAATAATAAAAATTATAAATATAAAAATAAATTACACCATTCATGGATATGGTAGGCCATATGTACACATGAGAAATGTTTTAATTTATGATATATGGAATGAATGAATGGATATTTAGAATTTATGTTTCCAAAATAATTATTTTTCTATATAAATATATATATCATATATAAAAATCTATATTCATGATAATCAAACTAATTACCATACAAGTGAAATACATTGGAAAAAAATCATGTTGCATAATGAAGGTTATAGTCCATACAAACGCATGAGATAAAATATCATTTCTCATAAGATTGTTTGATGATAATTTACATTTAATATTATATTTATAGAAGTATTAAATTTTCATGTATATCATATATTAACATTTATCTATCATGATTCCAATCCATAATAGAAGGTAATAACAAATGAATTTTGTCACTATTTGGGGATGATATTCCTTTTGTACGCTTGAGAGATATCATTACATATTACTCAATGGGTAATGGTTTGTATAATGGTGTATCTATAATCATATATTTTTAAAATATATAATATAGCTAATTTACTATATTTAGTTAATCATCATAGATTTAAATTAGTTATGGGAGAGTAGATAAATAATTTGACTGATTAAATGTACTGCATCTTCTTTTAAACAACTCATTTTGATCTCCTTTAAAAGGATATAGGACTAGTATTTTGAGAAGAAAATACCAGTAAAACATTACTACTAAATTTCAGACCTGAAATTGACAGATTTTTTGTCAAGATAGAATGGTCATTATTGTGTAATGTTTTGATTTAATAGACACCCTATTAAAATTTAGGTGAGAACCACTTTTAAAATTTCTCAAAAGATGGAATTATAATAAATTAATTTTATATTTAAGTAGCACAGATTGGATATGTATAAGAATTTAAAAAAATATAAGGTTTTATTCTAATCAACCAATGGAATTTATGTATATTCTGGTCTTATTTTAAACCTTATCATATAGTTTAACCATTAGTAATCATATTTTAATTTTAATTATTGTAAAAAAAATTCTATAATAAATTTTGGTAATTTTTACTTATAAAGGCACAAGTGGGCAACAAATTTATAAATTTTGACATTTTAGACAATATATTATCCAATTTTCCTATGTTATTTTTTTAATTTTATTTAAATAATTTAAATTTTTTATAAAATATCATAAGTCTCAATTATGACATGATTCATTACATTGAAATTATAAAAATCATGAAAATAATATATCTTAAAACAAAATAATCTACACAATCATAATATGTATCAATAATCCATAAAATTCATCAAAAACAATTATTAATTAAAATTAAACTTGATATTAAATTGTTAATATTATAAATTCTTATTTTATTTAATTCAAGATTTAATGAATTAGCATTGTGTAGGAATTTATATTAAATATTTAATAATGTAAAATAATAAATAAATTACCATGATTAAGATAAATATTTTTAGTTTCAAATGAATATTTTTAGATGATAATATCTTCTATTTGACCCTATATAAAAAATATTATCCTTTTTAATGATACGAGTACGAAATGTTTTCCTAATAATTGATTTATATAATATCTAATTAATTCTCTTGAATAAGTGCCCATTAAAGAAGTCAATTTAAATAACTAGGTTTTATTATTACAATAAATTTCATCAAATAAAAATAAAATAAAAGGTTATGGATTGTTAATTATTTTCAATAAAAACAAACCGATGTTAGAATTTATTGAGGTTATAAATAATCAATAGTTACTAATCATATTAAATAAAAATAAAAGGGTATTAATTAAGAAAATTTATCCCACTTAATCAAAATATGAACTTAATTTCATATAATTCAAAAAATATAAATTTTTTATTTTATTTAATATTGAATGAGAAAAACCAAATGAAAAACAATATATAAAAAACACTTTTGAAATAAGGTTTTTATTCATAATTTGAAAATAAAATCGATATAAAAACATTATTTTTATTATTTTTAATAAAATAAAATAATGTAAATTTATAAACAATCCAAAAAAAATTATACAATGTAATATTATTTAAATAAAAAATTATTTTCAATTAAAAGTAGTTTTTTAACTATCCATTGAAAAATTAATATGATCTTAATTTTCTTAAAAAATCATCCTATGATAAGTTTTTTACATAATGAAACCTAAATTTAATTAACTTTTTCAGATAAATTTTATAAACCATATAAAAATTAATTACAATATTCATTCATTTAAATAAGAAATCCTTTTGGAAGAAAATGAATATCTAAAGAAAATAATTAATTTATTACTTTATTATTTTATAATCATTTACCAATTCAAAAATTTTTTGTTTTACATTTATATATATTTCATACATTAGTAATTTCGATTAATTCCTTCAGATTTAATAGAATTTTTATAAAAGACATATAATATTTTAACAATATCTCAGTGTTCATGCAAAATTTTTATTATGTGAAACACAAGATTTAGATGAAATAAAATAATTTAATGAGATATTTCAAAACAATAATGGTTTGTTACATTCTACCCCATTAAAATTATGTTCTATGAAATTCATATCGGTCATCCATGTTTTAACAATTTATAATTGAATAATAGAAACCCAGATCATAAAAATAAATGATAAAACATCCCTTAAATGTGAATGTGGGAAAAAAAAGTTATCAGAACAAATGAGAAACTAGTTTTAAACATAGTTAACTCAATATAATATGGATTGGGAAGGGGGAAATAATCACCAATATCTAATAGAGATTAATAAACAACATGGTTTGGATAAGATTAATGACCACAAAACTATAGACCAATTAGGTCAGAAATTTAATGTCCCTGATGGGGAATTCACTCAACAGTTCCTCGATCATGTTTCATTCATTTCCTCAATGAATATCCCAAAATAGAAGAGGATTTCCATTAGTATTTTGGGTCTCATTTGTGTTTGTGGGGAGATTATGCCCTCTTACTAGAGTGTAGTACAATGATATATGCATTAAAATTCATGTTTTTGAAATAGTTATAACAACCAAACAATAGATATCCTGTCTAAATATATATCAATATAAAAAGGATGTTCATATACAATGATTTTTGTTCATGTCTTATTCCACAGAAAAACAACCAATACCAATACACAATATTTATATATAATACATGTATCAAATGTACTAAATAGACATAAAGTATCTCAGCTATCATCATGAGCCTCATCTCGGTCCCATGCTCCCATGTTCTTTAGCAGCGACCAATAACCGGTAGTAGAGAACTCTACCATATCCCTTCCGAAAATCATATAGACAATTTTTCTACCAAATTTGTTTCCAAAATATGGCATCATTCCTTCTTATTACATAAATTTACATAGAATTTTATAAATATAAAATCTTATAATGTTTAGTGTCTTCAAAATATGGTACATAATACATTAAAACAAAAAATATTATTTTAATCCACTTGAATAACTTATTGAGTAGTTTATCATATTTATTATTTTAATATCTCATAACTTGTGTCTATACATCAAAGGAAAGGGTGAGTATCAGTTCCATTAATGGAAAATAAGGGTAAACGTTTACATGTTATAATGAAAATAACATGACCATGAGGTATAATGATAATAATAGAGAGAGAGAAATATCACAAAATTAAGAACATTAATAAAATAATGATAAAATATTTACAATATTTAATTGAGTAATTCATAATCACATCACTAATATTTATCAGTGTGGTGTCAAACAAATTACCCAGGTTATTCACCACGTTATCGTAAAACGTGGCATCTCTAGAGATTAAATTTTGTACCCAATGAATTCGAGTGAAATTTGGATGTTCCATTTATATTTTATAATTAGTGTGATCCAAATATATCTTAATGAAAACATCCTATAAAAAACCCATTTATAATAAATGAAACTAGTCTTTTTTCAAAATCATGGTGTTTTTGGAAGTGCTTAAAAGCATGACCCTTTTTTCATTTTAAAACAATGGAAGAGGAAGACGGATTCCATGTATGTTAATCCCATAATTATATAAATCATTTGGAAATATATGTTAATACACATGTAGTATAAATCAGTTGTGTATTCACAACATAAAATAATAGGATTTATTGATAAAAAGAATGAATGTTTGAGGCAAAAAAACAGATATTATAATTAGAATGAAACATAGTTATATAAAATATTAAACATAGAGGGGAAAATGGTATCCCATTCATAAATTACACGTGTTATATTAAATGGATAGAAAATAATGTATACACTATCATGTTATTGGAATTTTAAATACATACCACATCATAATGAAACACGAAAGGAAACGATAAGTTAGAAGTTCCCTTACCTTTATTTGGGATGAGTAAGACATGATGATCAGGACCTTGGGGCATGATTTAACTTTGAATTACTGGGAAGAACTAATAGTCATATATTAATGTATGATCAATTTCTAATTAATCTAAATGATGATATGGGTAGGTATTTATCGATAAAGCGGAGGGGGTGTTTATTAATTTCCTTGGACACCTCATGGGTTGTATTTTTAAAACCATGAGATTCACCATGGTTTGAAACTTGTTAATGGCCACTTATAAATAATATTGAGTTACTATAACACATTAGAGTCTAATATCATTTTAAATTAATAAATAAATTATTATGATATAATTTTTATGACATTAAACATACCAAAAAACATATATTGTATTGTAACTATTCATGAAAACTAATTTATTTTATAAAAATATAAAAAATTAATCCTAACCTAATATATGTATATTATAAATTCTACAAATAAATTTAGTTTATCATAATTAGTTTCCAAATATATTAAATTATCTTCTATATATATATATAATTAATTATTAAATATAATAGTAGATGGAAAATGCATTGTAATATCGCATACTGAAATTTCATACCCTTGAATCAATAAATTATAATATCAATTATAATTATAATTATTGTTTTTATAAAAATAATTACTTTACATAAAATTTATTAATAATTATCAATTTTATTATAATACATGTATGTTTCTTTAAATGTACAATTTCTATGTAAAAAATGAATTTATTAAAATCCATCAAAATTATATTAAGTAAAAGTATTCTTAAAATTGAGATGATGAAAGAAGAGGTTTATTAATATAAATGGTTTACACATTTTGTAACAAATACCATGAAACATAAACCCTTATAATACCTTTGAATGATCTATGGGTAAGTTGTGTGATGGTGATATAATCATTGGGCGGCTCGTATAACATTGCTTCAGTTGTAATTTCAAATAAAATGAACATCTCACATTGGATATTTCTTTCAAGCTTCACTTGATGAATCTCATCTTAATAATGGTCTAAAGTGAATCCTATTTATGTTACATCACACCCATGCTCTAAAAATGGTCTTTCTATAGAAAAAATCTACTGGATGAGACTTTTGACTATTATTTATCCATTAATTAACAATTATTATTTGTTTTTATAATACCAAGTATATAAATAAAATTATTATTTAGATTTTTTTTAAATGGTCACATTGAACAATGGTCATATAAATATGAAAACACAAACGAAATAATATAATTATACTCAATTGATTATTAAAACGATATAGATTTGTTGAGTACAAATCAATATAACAGACAATTTTAGTGAAAAAAATTATTCAAAAATATGAGGTCATTAAATTCTTCCCCACATAAAAAATTTTCCTCTCCAAAATTTGAACAAATTCTCTCATTTTTGAAAAGGTGTGGGTACTTCAACCTCATTCTTTCCTCGGATTCCCACATCACTTCTCCGCACATGTGGTTCCCCAATAACACATTGATGTGATAGGTAATCGTATTGTGTAGATCATTTTTACTCTTATCCAATATCTCCACCAGCTATTCCTCATAAGATAGATCATGTTAAAGTTGTACACCTCCAGATTCAGTACATATGAAGGGTCCAATATTTACTTACTCTTGAGAGATAAGTGGAAACCATCATACTCCTGAGATAGATTTTGTGGAAGTTATAGATTATATTACAATTCTCTTATTTGAGAGTGGATTTCATAGGGACCAATGTACTGGAGGTAATATTTACTTTCTTCCCAAACCACAAGACACTTGTTTATGGTGAAATAATAATGAATATGTGGATTCCAACATAAACCTCTGTGTCTCATTGACGATTGTCATCATAACTCTTTTTATGACTCCCAACAACCTTAATTTGTTGTTGTATGGCATGATCCTTTTCAGTCTACTCTGACACAAAATATGGCCAAAGAATCTTTCTCTCACCAGCTTCATCCCAACAAGTTGGTGGCCTACAGTACATATTATATAGAGATTCATAGGTATTCGTTTGAATACTCCAATGGAAGATATTTTTTATGATAAATAAAATAATGTTTGGTGTTGATCCCATCCACCATTAAATTCCATAGAGAATGTTCCCAAAATTCCCTTGAGTGTTTTAATAGTCCGTTCATATTATCAATCATTTTTTGGGTGATAGGATATACTAAAATCCTATTTGGTACATAAGGAATGTTCAATCCTTCTACAGAATATTGATGTGAACCGTGGATCATGATCAAATATTGAAGAGAGTGTTAATACATGTAGTATCACCACTTCCTTCATTAAAATCCTAGAATGTTATTAAAGAGATTAATATTCCATGATTGAAGTAAAATGGGTTTTCTTTGTTAGCCGGTCCACTAAAACCAATATCACATTATTTCATTTGGATATTTTTAATAGTCATGTGACAATTACCATTGTGATATTTCCCCACATCCAAGACCATATAAATAGTGGTTTTAATTCAATGTTTTGAATTTTTCTCTCTACCTTTACTTCCTAACACACCCAGCCCCTTACAGTTTAGTCATCTATATCCACTTCCATCATATTCCACTAGAAATGATCATGAAGGTACCTATATATTTTAATGCATCTAGGATATATATAGAATTTAGAGCTATCATATCCATCCATCATCAACATATTTATTTCTACAATAGATGAATGAAATAACATTGTATGAAATTTTAGTACACCTTTATGATAAATATTTAAATTAGGGAACATCCCTTCCATCATATAAATAAGAATATTCTACAAAAATTGATCATCTTTTTTATATTTCTTGATATTCTTTACTAATATCGGCTGAGAAATCATTTGGGATAGTGTTGATGTTTTCTGTTCCCTTACAATTACTATATAGTGTTTAAATTGGAATTTTATCAAAGTATCACTTTAACATATTTGAATTTCTAGTATAATTAGTTCTTTCCTAATTTATGCATCGACGACATTATTCATTCTTCATATGTGATAGGGAATTAAACAATCATTGTCTTTATAAAGTTCCAATAATCTCTTATTTCTCTTGTTCAATTATTTTTTTTCATGAAAATACACTTCAAACATTAGTGTTATTTGAATATATCAAATTTATCCCCAGAAAGACTGTGCCTTCACATCATCATAGAAAAAACAACCACAGATAGATCTATATCAAGCGTAAGAGAACACTACTCATGATCCTCCAACTGTTGAGATGTATAAGAAATTACTCTGTCTTTATTCATGAGGATGAGCCCAAGCCCTTTCTTAGATGATTCACTAAGAAAATTAATCCATCACCAATAGAGGGTATATTTAACACATATTTTGTAACACTTCTATTCATAATCTATTAGAAACTATCCCCACACTCATTTTTTCAGATGATCTTAATACCCTTTCATGTTAACATGGTTTGTGTATTAGAAAGTCACAAAACGTTTTCCAAATCCTATTATAATATCCTAAAAAATCAAGGAAACTACCAGTGTAATTTACTATTATAGGATGAGGCCACTCATCGACTAACATTATATTTTCATGGTCAACAAAGATTCCCTCACTGGTAATAATGTTCCCCAAAAAAGAAACTTGTTGTACCACAAACTCACACTTGGAAAAATTTAATAATATCTTCTCCTTAGTCATATTATTTAGTATCACCCTTACACGATCATCGTGCTGCTAAAATATTATTAAAATATATCAAAATATTATGAATAAAAACTACACCAAAGATGTTAAGGTAGTCCTTAAATACTGTATTAATAAAATCCATATAATTATCATTTGTAGTGGCCAATTTTATGGGAATAATAATAAAATCATAATTCCCATATCTTTATAAGAAGGGGATATTTGAAATAATTTATTTCTTCAGCATCAATTAGTGGTAACCTGATCAATGATCAATCATGGAGAAGAATTGTGAACCAGGAATCTAGTAAAATAAATCAAAAACTCATAGAATATGTAACCTTTTCTTTACATTGATCATGTTAAGTTATTTATAATCTATGCATATCTACATTGATACATCCTAATTCACTAAGAGAACAGGTTCTTCACGAGGAGGCACATAAGTTAAGATAAACCCATTATCTAAAAAATATTGGATATGTTTATTTAAAAACTATAGATCAAAATATTTTATTCTATATGGAATTATTGTTATCGTCTTTTAACTAGGTACGAGTTCAATGGAGAAATCTACCTCTGTTTCTAATGGAGTTCTAGGAAACTCCATAGAAAATACATTAATGTGTCCTTCAATGAGAGAATCATTTTCTATTCTTATATATTCATCCCCTTCATCATCTTTACCGATCATCTCTTTATAGAATGGTGCATGTGGTGGTACTAGTTAATGTCCATGTTGAGATATATCTTTATTAGAGATAACTATAGCATGTCCTACCAAGACTTCTGATATTTTTTTCTTCAGTATTTGATCTTAGCATTATACTTTGAGATCTAGTCCATCCCTTGTATAGTTTAATATTCAGTCAGTGGAATCAATACTATATTTTTGATAATATTATTCTCTCAAAATTAAATACTAGAGTTTGGATACATTGATGATTCTTTGATAGTCCCATTAAGAGTCTTTTTTGATAACTCTACTTCTTCATGTTTTGGAATTGATTCTATATTCATTTCAAACAACGAATAAAAAAAGGAATATGTAGAACCAGAAATAAAAACTGTGTTTCATTTATTTAAAAGAATAATGAGTGTATCTTCCACCACATCATTGTGATAATTAACTTTAGATATTATGATAAAAATTTATAACAATTCTCCCTTGTCCAATGTAGAGGTTGGTTGCGATTCCCCTCAAGTAACATTGGATTTGGATAGTGTTTAGAAAAGTACAGAAGCTATCCATTTGTGAAGATTTAGAATTTATGTAGGGAATATAACATCTTCCCTACGTTATTTATGTTATGAAGTCAAGGATTCACCTCACTAGGATAATATAAACAAACATGGAAATATCTCCCACATTTATAACATTTCCCACTCCTAAGAAAGAATCTCTTTTAATACTTCATCGAACACTTTTTACATGTGGAAAGTTTCACTTGATGTCCACATCTCACTTGATCAAAGATCCTCTCCAGGTTTGGATGTAGAGATCTTTTATTCTCAATATATTTTTGAGACCACTACATCTCAGCAACCACTAGTTCAGCCATCATAACAATCTATATCATTTTCTCATAGATTCCAAATTCTCTTTTGAATAAAATATTCTATAGACAAGGTTTAAGACCACCGAAGAATATTTCAACCTTCCCATTAGGATCCATGTCAATGATATAGTTATAAAACGAAATTCTTGTGAATTTCACCTCATTTATTTAAACATGTTCATTCATCTTTGATTTATTTTGAGGAAATATTTCTCCACTTTTTACGTGATTTTACTAGGAAAATACTTATTATATAAGAATATTCTGAACTGTTCACACTCCATACATTCAATCTCCTCTATTGGCCTCATGTTTATAATCAATTAAAACAACTAATCAGCTTATCCCTATAATTAATACAAAATTGGTGCATCATTCTCTTGTTCTGAATAATGATGTACAAAATAGCTCTTTTCTATAGAACTCATCCACTGTTTTATAATCAATGGGTTGATAGATCAACTGAATGTTGGTTGTCATTGATGCAAAAAGATCTCAATGGAAATTTGTTACTATAATGGTGAAATGGTCTCTATGCTTGGTTCACATTATTTACCACAACACGAGTAAGTCTATTTATTATTATCATGAGTTTTTTATTCCACCTTCCATCAGAGGTTTGTTAGTGCAAGGTCGGTTGAGCTCACCATTTACATGGTTCCTCCTGTTTCACAAAATTTTATAAAATAAGAGATACTTGGTGAGAAATGTATTTCTTTTAATAATTATATAAATGTTAAAGAATTTATTTCATAAAAATCATGCTTAAATTTTTTATTCATGGACAATAATAAAATTTATATTAATCTTTCATAATAGGTCAAAAAGAGTTAGTGAATAACTAAACATATACCGAAAGCGTTTCAAACTAGGGGTGCTTCAAGACCAGTTTCCAAGAGCCTGTTTCTATTCAAGTATATTTCAATGGGGGTATTTTCAGGGTTTACCTCTATATACACCTATCCTAGATCCAAATCCACTTGTTCGTATCCAGACAAGGATTTCATTATTCAGAAACCACTTACTTAATATATCACCAAAATACCAGGATGTTTTCCTATGATAAATATTTTTTATAGGGTTCTTCTAAATATTTTAAAATATTGATTTCCAAAAACAACTAATCAATCCATTGATACAAACTATGGAATCCCACTTATTTATTATATTACTTTTATTATAATTTTATGAAAAATAATATCATTTATTGTTTATGGTCTTAGAATTAAGGTACACAATACATGAAAACATAAAAAAGTATTTTGGACTAATTGAATGAATTCATCATTGGTTAGAACTATATAAAATTACCACATCTTCAAACTTTATGTCATACATTGAAGGAAAGGGTTATAAGAAGTCACAATAAGGCACAGAACGAGGGAAACAATTTACTTGTGACCATGAGGTAAAATAACAAGATCATGAGTCATAATAAAAATATATATGAAATATTCATATCATAAAATTAAGAACAAGAATATTACCATGTAAATGTGGATAAAAAATTTAAATTATTCATTCCTAAGAATATCACCATGATTTATCACTGGGGTGTAATGAAAATTTCCTTTTTTAATCAGCACGGTAACAAAACAATATCATATCTAGAGATTAAATACCAAATGCATTGGAACACTATAAGGGTGAACCCTTCATTTCTATTAATTAATATGATCCACATAGATCATAATAAATACATCTCATAAAAAGACCATGGGTAATTAATGAAATTTGTTTCAGTTCAAAATCATGTTGTTTTAAAATGTTCCTAAAAGTATGATCCTTTTTACATTTTAATCCAACAAAAATATTGTGTTATTAATATATATTTATCAAAAAAATAAATATATCTTTTTAAAATATATCTGAATCAATCTACATGATAAAATTCAATGGTATTCACATAATGAAATAAATTAATTTCTTGATAAAAAGTGGAAAATTTTGTGATGAAAATCTGGAAGAATAACGAGTATGAAACATGGTTTTAGAACAGATTAAAAATAGGGGGTAAATGTGTATCCCATTAATAAATTTCATTAATAAGTTATGTGTATAGATTAAAATTTACAACCAAACATGTTTTGGAAGCTTGAAATATATAACACATAAGAACGAAACATGAATTATAAGAGAGGTTGAGAGATCCCTAACCTTGAATAGTGACTTCTAAAACACGATGATCGGGACCTTGGGAGCTGAAGCACACCATGGATGGACTACATGAGAGGAAAAACTAAAATATATTCCAGGAGGATGGATTTTAAAAGAAATTAAAAGATAAAATAGGTGTTTATTTATATAGAAAGTTATGGAGTTTTATATTAATTTCCATCGACACCTCATTGGTGGTATTCGAGAAACCATTAGCTTTCCAATGATATTTTCCTATGTAATTAGAAACTAGGGAAACCTATTGAGTTTAATTAACACATAAGTGAATAAAATAATTTTAAATCAATAATTACATATTTATGACTTATCTGTGATGTCATTAAACATTATGAAAATCTCAAACTGAAATTTTACTATTCATAAAAAACAAAAGTATTTTATAATATTATATTAAATTCACCATAACATAATATCAATATTCTGAATTCACAAATAAAATTTATTTTCTCATAGAAAATCTATAATTATGATAAATTTACATATTTTATCTTAAAATTCTTTTTTAATAAAAATAATAGTGAAAAAATCCATAGTAAAATTATGTAGTGAACTTTTGACACTTGAAAAGCTAAAATTATCTTCTCAGTTCTAATTAAAGGGTGTGTTTTTATATCACCATTTAATTGATAGTAAAATTATTAATAATACCCCAGTGTTTTATAAAAACTATATGTCTCTTAAAAAGTAAAATTTTGGTTAGGAAATGTTTTTTACCAAAAACCTTCTCAAATTTATTAAGAAAAATAATATTTAATAAAAAATATAGAAGAAAATGTTTATTAATGCAAAGGATTTACACATTATGTAACTAATTACTTGAAAGGTAAACCCTCATAAAACCCACTTAAGACCTAAGGGTATGGTGTGAAATGTTGATGGAATCATTAGGTGGCTCAAATAACATCACTAAGTGGTAATTTCCACTAACATGAACTTCGTGGGTAGTCGATTTAATCATAACTTCACTTGTTAAAGATCAATTTGGTATTTGTCTAGAAAAAAACCCATTAATGAATCCTCCTACCAATACAATAAAAAAATGGTTTTTGAATTGAACAAGACTACTAGATGAGGCCATTAAATCATATTTTTTTCTAAATTAACCCTTATCATTTCTATTTATAATAATGATTAAACCATTAAAATAATTATTAATTTTATTGTTTCAAAAATTCATATTTTCCAACGATCATTATTATCTAATGATCATATAACTGTCAAAACCCAAAGTTCAGGGTTCAATTATATTCTCATTATTATTAAAGGGATATAGTTTTGTTGAATACAAAATAATATTACACACATTTATATGAGACAAATTTTATATAAAATTCTTGTTTAGTTACACAAATAGGACATAAGACATAATCCCGATAAAAACAAACAATTTTGTGTACCAGAAAATTGGATAATATATATATACCAAAATTATGAAAGAAAAAAATGTAATGGAGGTACTCCAATGTAAACATCCTATAAGGACCAGGTCCTCATTATATATCATGTTCATTTACCCAAATTCATTTAAGAAATAAGACTCTGAATTAAAAATTAGGAATATTTAATTATAATAATCCTCCCTTAAGCATTACATAACCTTTAATTTATATGTTTTGAAACCCGTTGTATAAGATGACATCCCCCATGATGAAAGGGTCAAAGGATACTTAAATATACATCCATAAAGTGAAACAGAAAGACTAAATCCAAGAATGTGATTTACCATGGAAGAAACATCCTATAAATTATTTCATTTTCTAATCAATTAGAATCTTGATACTTTACATGGAATTAATATGATGGATTCTTTGTATTACTCTAATTATACCATAAACCAAGCTCTTACCAATCCCATCCATGGAGATCCTCTCATGAGCCCTAGTATCACTCTAGGCGGGGGATAACACCACATCCATTTGAGTTCATCATTGTTCATCCACAAAGGGATTCCATCTATGAACCATGTAATAATGATCAAATTACCATTGAGTGCATCCTTTTAATTCTTAATTTTAAAACCAATTATAAGTCAACATTTAATAGGAAATTTCCTATGAGTGTGTCCTTAGAAACCATATAAGTAGTCAAAATGTAACTTGTTCATAACAAAGTTCAATACCAAATCAGTCCATACATGGAATAATTCAATTGAATCCATGTGTGTCCTAATCAATATAGGCATTTAATATCATTATATTAATTTAATATAAAAACATTATATGAATCAAAATAGTTTATCTTTCCAAGCTCAACACCACGAAAATCTAATTCCATCTCACCTCAAGATATGAATCAAGAATAGTCCATTATTATAAGGCTTCCCAATAATTTAACACACATAGGGAATTTAATATAAATTAAATCCATGTTTATTTAGAATACACATGGCTTGTAGGACCCCGGGACACCTTGAGAGGGTAGGGGTGAATCAGGGTGTCAGCTTTTTCTTTGTAAAGTTGAGGATCTTGTTCCCACGTTGGTAGGAACTACTTGAATCTGTATGATGGATATGATCAGCAATGAAACATTCACATGCAGAGAGTTGACACAACAATTTTTACTTGGATAACCACTAAGGGCTACGTCCAAGGAGCATACACCGACAGGTTGTCGGTCGTACCTAAATCCACTATGCTTCACTAGCTTTAGATTACAATGGTTCGGGTACAGTCACTATGTCCCAGGCTCACTGCCTTTACAAAGGTTCATGGATAGCTCCCTGCTTCCCTTGGGTCACTCCCGTTGACTCCACCAAGATCACTACCATTGGTGATGTCTCACACAGTTTATAGACATGAACGTCTCTTCAATAGATTTGCATTGAAGTCTTTGTCTCCTGTTCTGCATGAGACTTTTCTTGCATCAGAGTCCTGAGTTGATGCTATGTTAAAGTTCAATCCTTCTTGACATGAAGGTCTGTGTCTCCTGTTCACTGGGCGAACAAGCTTTGGAAAGGGTCTTCGCAAAGTACCCTACTTCACAAGGATCCAAATTTTGGAAAGTTCAAACAAGTGTTCACAGAGCCCCAACCTTTTCGCGAAGCTCAATTGTGATGCACTCTCGCGATGCTCCAGCCTTCGCAATTATTGGTTATCATGGAGCTCCTGCCTCTTTGCGAAGCTCACTGAGCCAACGCGGGGCGCACGACTTTCGCAGAGCTAGAATAGCCGCCGCAAAGCTCCTCTGTTGCGAAGTACACTGCCTTCACGAGAGACCATTACGAACCAAGGGGAAAGAGTTTTCTCTGAAATTCTATCTACTTCTCTTGAGGGAGTCTGACTCTATTTATAGGATATTCCACCGACCCTCGACCCTTCCGCGCGAAGTCATCACCACGTCAGCTCAAATCGCAAATCTCTGAAGTTCCCGCCAAAAATCTCCCAAAATCATGAAGCACAACGACAATTTTCCATTCACAGAGCTCGTTGTAATCGCGAAGTATCACCGTCATCATTACTTCACGCCTTCTCCGAGAATCTCCCTCGCAAAGCCCTTCACCACCGCGATGTGCTTCAACTTTGTCGTTCGTGAAGATTTGACGTAATCATGAAGACCCACCGCCTCCATTTTCTGGTCTTCACGATTTCCAAACCATGCATCCTATCTTCACGAAATTCATGCCTTTGCAATATTAAATTATTATCTTCATGAAAATCCAATTTTCATGATGCTCAGCAACTTCCAAAATTTGGACCCCAAAAATTTGGCAAACACCGGGAAATGAAGCCACCTTCAATACTATTGTTTTCTTGAACGATATGATCTATTTGCTGGTACACGATCCGAACTTCCATTGATGATTGAAAACAAACACAAACCATAGTCCAAATCATGAATAGAAGACCACGGTTCCAACAATCTCCCCATTTGGGTTTGTTGTCAATCAGAAGATAAATTCAATAGATCTCCATCTATGTGAAAACCAAAAAACGCAGGAATCAACTCAGCCAACACTCTAAGTCTACGCGAGCAATGCTCGGTGTAGAAAACAATAGAGGAGGCTTGAATTGGAGGGTTCCACTATTCTCTTTCTCATTCTTCTCATCACTGTAGTTGCCTGAATATATTCCTCCCTCCTTTCTCCCCCATTGACAATAAATCCAAAGACCAGTAAATTTTATCACGTTCAGCTCAAACCATACTTTCCCTGGATAGTATCTCCCCCATAAACCTGAATCACATCCATAAAAAGATTAAAACAGTTATAACAAACGGGGAGAGGGGAATTTCATAACCTCTTTATGCACTGGGAGGTGGCCGAACACTGAGGTTCAACCGATGCTTCTCAAACATAGCCGCTGATAGTGACTTTTTCAGGATAGCATCCACTTGCTCATCTGTTCCCACATGATCCATTCTAATCACACTATTCTCAACTTTCTCTTTGATAAAGTGATACCTGATTTCAATGTGTTTTGTATGAGAATGCTGAACATGATTCTTCGTAAGATCAATTACACTCTTATTGTCACAGTAAATCACCATTGGTTGCTTCACCTCATCGCCAATATCTGTTAATTGTTGCTTCATCCATAGCAGTTGAGTTCATGCCTTTGTGGCAGAGATATACTCAGCATCAGTAGTACTAAGAGAAGTACTTTATTGTTTCTTGATCAACCAGCCAACACATTTCTGACCAATATAGAAAGCTCCACCACTGGTGGAAATTCTGTCTACTACATCACCAGCCCAGTCAGCATCAGAAAATGCTGGTAATCCATTGTCCCTACCTTCAGGAAAATGTAATACAATGTTGTGTGTACCTAGAATGTACCACATGATTCTTTTGACTACCGCCATATGTTCCTCCTTTGGACTACTCTGAAAGCGGGCTGCAAGACATGTGGCAAAGACAATATCTGGTCGTGTCGCTGTCTGGTACAGTAGGCTCCCCATGATTCTTCTGTACATGGTGGGATCTACAGATTTCCCTTCCTCATGATTTCCAAGTTTGGTTCCAAATGCAATTGGAGTTGACAATGGTTTGGAGTCTTGCATATTAAACTTCTTCAGCAGCTCTCTGGCATACTTTTCCTGAGAGATAAAAGTGAAGTCTTTCCTTTGAGTCACTTTCATTCCCATGAAATATGTGAGCTCCCCAATCATTGACATTTTAAATTATTATTTCATATGATTGGAAAATTCATCCATTGACTTCTGCCTGCTGCCACCAAATATAAGGTCATCAACGTAAACTAGAACCATGAATTGATCTTTCGAAGAATTCTTCACATAGATATTGTGATCTACTCCTCCTCTTTTGAATTCCAGCTTCTTGAGGTAAGAATCCAGTCTAGAGTACCACGCCCATGGTGCCTGTTTCAGGCCATAATGTGCTTTATTTAGCTTGCAGACCTTTGATTCATCATTACCAAGAATAAAACCCACTGGTTGTTCAATGTAGACTTATTCTTCGAGTACACCATTTAAGAATGTTGTCTTGACATCCATTTGATATAATTTTTATCCTCTTTGGAGATACATGGCAAGAAACTGCCTGATTGACTCCAGTCTAGCCACTCGAGCAAAGGTCTCTTCAACATCAACACCTTCTATCTGATAGTACCCTTTACATACAAGTCGAGCCTTGTTTCTGATAACACTTCCATGATCATCAAACTTGTTCTTGAATATCCATTTTTTTCCAATAACATTTTGGCCTTTTGGTCTCTGGACAAGATCCCATATCTGATTCTTGTCAATCTGATCTAACTCTTCATTCATGGCATTCCCCCAGGATTCATCCTTTGCAGCTTCTTCAAATGAGGATGTCTCCACAACTGACAGAAATGCAGATGGTGTGTTATTCCTCATCCTCCTTGTCTATATAGGTACACTCCTGTCTCCAATTATGTTAGATGGATCAATTTCTGCTCTTCGATTTTTCATATGAGGTTCAATCACATACTCGCCATCCAAGATTTCCACTTCAGATTCTTCGTCTGAGTCATCATCATGATGTGACCCCTGAGTGTTTTTTACACCTTCCTATATTTCGGTATTTGTATTTATTCCATGTTCACATTCATTTTAATCTTCTAACTCATCAGCATAGGTACTATTTTAAGCATTTGGAGTTTTTCCATAAATTATCTTAACATAATTGCTTTCCACAATCCTCCCCAAGCGTTTATTGAAACACTTGTAAGCTTTGCTGTTCATTGGATACCCATGAAAAATTCCTTCATCAGCATTGTCACCATACTTTCCGTGGTTTCCTTCTTTCTTCCGGATGAAAAATTTTCTTCTGAAAACATGAAGGTATTTCAATGAAGGCTTCTTACATGCCATAATTAATATGGTGTCTTCATTTCTCCCATATAAAGCCATGTTCGATTCTGAATGTGCACTTTAGCCTCAACAGCTTCCTTCCAGTAATGGTGAGATATACCACTCTCAATCAGCATAGTCCTAGCCATATTGTTGACCTGTCGATTCCAGCACTCAACAACTCCATTTTGTTGCGGAGTTCTCACAATAGCTACCTCATGCTATATTCAATGTTTTTCTAAGTAATTTTCAAACTTGATGGATGTGTATTCCCCCTATTTTCAGATCGCATGACTTTTATTTTCCGTACTGTATCATTCATGGCAATCCATCGATAATTTTTCATACAATCATGTAATTGTCGCTTCCTGTGGATCACCATTACACAAGACATTCTACTATAATCATCAATGAAAAAGAATAATTACCTTTCTCCATAGGTTCCAGCAACATTTATTGGGCCACATACGTCTGTATGAATGAGATCAAGAAGATGCGATGCCCTTTTCTTCTTTGGCCGATATGAACTACAAACCAGTTTCCCACGAATTCAAGCATCACAATACTTTTCCCGTTCACATTTTAGAATGGTAATATCCATTAATATATTCATCTTAGATATCATTTCCATGTCTTTTTGGTTGATGTGACCCAGCCTTCGATTCCATAAATTGTTTTCTTCTTCAACAGACAAATAACAAGAGCTCACTTTGCTGTCAACCTGATATATGTTTCCATCTGTTCTACAGCCTTTCATAAGAGAATTTCCTGTTTTTACTTTTATAGTGAAGCCTTTTTGATTGAAGGTTACTATGATTCCTGAGTCACAGAGTTGACTTACACTAAGGAGATTGTGGCGTAGACCGTCCATGTAAAGAACTTCAGTCTTCTTCAGCTCCCCATTGGCAAGAGTAGTATTCCCACTGCCTTTAATCTTCAAAGAACCATAATTACCAAACTGTACTATTCCATAAACCTACTTTTCAATGTTCATCAAGAGGTCAACATTTCCTGTCATATGGGAAGAGAATCCACTATCAAGGATCCAGGTACTGCTGCTCTTTGTAGCTTTGAGTGCTACCTCTATAAGATTGGATTTCTCGATCTTCTTCTTCTCTTTCCATGAGATATTGGATTGAGCATAGGATACTGGTGGCCTTTTAATACATTATTCCACATAATCTGATTCTTCATACCCATAATCTTCTTTTAGAGGGGAAAAACTATTTTTGAGAACAACACAATCAGGAGGATGAACATTGCCCCGTCTTTGAGTGTTGTATGGATTTCTCCTGTCGTACCACTACCTGCAATACATAGCTTTATGGCCAATGTTAGAATAATTAAAACAGTAACCAATTAAGCTATTTCTTCTACAAGATGGAGGATATGAAATTTTTCTCCTTTTTTGACTTCCTATATCTTCTCCATTCAAGTAGATCTTTGCCTCATTGCAATATGACATGGTATGGCCGAGATAGCCACAAAACTGACACTTCATGAGAGGGAATGTCTTCTCACCTAAAATTCTCCTCATACCTTCATCCTTGGGAGAATAGTTGAACCGCCTATCATTACTGAATTTTTTAGGATAATTGTCAGTTCACATTCTAGTTTGGATTGAGGGTTTCATTTTCAGCTCTTCAGGAAATGTTTCAACATGTTAAACCTTTGTTTTGTCTTTCTTTTGTCTCTCTCTATTTCCAGCAGTTTATGTCTCAGCTTCACAGCCAATTCCACTCTTTCCCATGCAAGCGGGTCTTTGAACACTCAGGATTTTTTCGACAAGATCGGAACCACACATGGCTCTTGCCAGTAATTCTGCATCTGAGAATCTTTTGAACATTATTTTCTTCCGTGATTCTTTTGAAAATGATTCAGTCTCAAGTTTACTCCTAAGAGTATCAACTTCCTCCTCAAGACACTCAGAAATCATGGACTTTTCTTCCAGTCTTGACGTGAGGTCATTGATGACATTTCCCTACTCTTCAATTCTCAGCTTTAGATCCACTACATCATCATTGATTTCAAGGATTTTAGACTGAACATTCAAAAATTCTTCCAAACGTTCAATTTCTGCTTCAAGTTCATAAAAATATTCTAATAATTCTTCCACCATTTCCTTCCACATATTACATCTCTTACATTAACTCTCAAGCTTTGTGAAAGCATCCTTAATTTGAATCTTTGGATTACCAATAGTAGTAGTCTGATTATCTATGCCTTTATTGATTGAGGATTCTAATATTTTAGTGGTAGCCATCATAGAAGCATGGTTTCTGGTTTTAAATTTTGGTTCTTCTTCCTCACAAAATTCAATATCATCATCTTCTTCTTCACAAACAAAACTCTTCCTCTGCATTTTCTTTCCATATTTGAAGTCATCATTTTTGGAAAACCTTTTCTGAGGATTCTCAATGTCTTCAGCTTCGCTCTCATCATCATCTAACTTTCTTTGGCACTTAGAGGAAATGTGCCCAACTCTTCCACAACGGAAGCATGAAAGAGGTAGCTGACCTCTAAATTTACCTTTCCACTTTTTCAAATTCTTGGCGATGAGGGAAATAATTTCTTTTTCTTCATCATCTTCACCACCACTATCTTCTGAAATTTTCAGTTTGTCCATGGATTTTAATGCCATTTTCTTGCTCACGGATGTCGTGGCATCTTCGTGTTTGACTCTCATATCATATGCCACTAAACTACTTAACAAATCATCTAGATATAGTTTAGAAAGATCTATTTCTTCAAGGGCTCACACCTTTTCATTGTACATGGGAGGAAGTCTTCTCACGAATTTTTTACGATATCAATGTCTTTGATTTCTTCTCCAAGACCTTGAATTTCTCCCACTACTTCAGTAATTCGATTAAAAAAGAATCTGCATTCTCATTAGGATGCATCTTTAGGTTGTCGAACCTATTGTGTAAAACATGAAGTTTTTACTTCTTTACCTTGCTATCTCCTTCATAAATGTTTTCAAGTTTATCCCAAATATACTTTGCTGAAGTGAAACTCATCACCTTTAGATAGATCTGATCAGAATGTGATACGGTGAGTGCATTTTGTTCTTTAGCATCTGCATCAAGAATTTTCCTGTCTGTGTCAGTCATAGCCAGGCCTGTTGGATCAGTGATTTGCATTCCTTGCACAATAGAAAACGAAACTTCCATTCCAAGATATCTTAGATGAGATCTCATCCTTTTCTTCCAGATCTGAAAATTATTTCCATCGAAGAGAGGGAATCCCCTAACATTGACTGCAATCTCTATGGCGACAAAGGAAATTTTCAATGCCAACAACCTTTACCCTTTGATACCACTTGTAGGACACCGGGACACCCTGAGAGGGGATGGGTGAATCAGGGTGTCAACTTATTCTTCTTAATGTTGTGGATCTTGTTCCCACATTGGTATGAACTACATGAATCTGTATGATGGATATGATCAGCAAAGAAACATTCACATGCAGAGAGTTGACAAAACAATTTTTACATGGTTCACCACTAAGGGCTACGTCCAAGGAGAATATGCTGACAGGTTGTCGGTCGTACCTAAATCCACTATGCTTCACTTGCTGTAGATTACAAAGGTTCGGTTACAGTCACTCTGTCCTAGGCTCACTACCTTTACAAAGGTTCAGGGATAGCTCACTGCTTCCCCCGGGTCACTCTCGTTGACTCCCCCTGGCTCACTGTCGTTGGTGAAGTCTCACTCAGTATATAGACGTGAAGGTCTCTTCAATAGATTTGCATTGAAGTCTTTGTATCCTATTCGGCATGAGACTTTTATTGCATCAGAGTCCTAAGTTGATGCTCTGTTAAAGTTCAATCCTTCTTGACATGATGGTCTTTGTCTCCTATTCACTGGGCGAACATCCTTTGGAAAGGGCCTTCATAAAGTACCCTACTTCACAAGGCTCCCAATTTTGGAAATCTCAAACAAGTCTTTACAGATCCCCTACCTTTTTGCGAAGCTCAATCTCGAAGAACTCTCGCGATGCTCCAGGCTTCGAAATTCTTGGATATCACGAAGCTCCTGCCTCTTCATGAAGCCCACTGAGCCAACGCGGGGTGCAAGACTTTCACAGAGCTAGAATTGCCACCGCGAAGCTCCTCTTTCGCGAAGCACACTGCCTTCACGAGGGACCTTTGCAAACCGAGAGCAAAGGATTTTCTCTAAAATTATCTCTACTTCTCTTGAGGGGGTCTGCCTCTATTTATAGGCGATTCCACCGAACCTCGACCCTTCCGCGCGAAGTTAGCACCACGTCATCTCAAATCGTGATGCTCCGAAGTTCCCGCCGAAAATCTCTCAAAATCGTGAAGCACAACGGCAATTTTCCATTCGCAGAGCTCGTCGTAATCGCGGAGTATCATCGTCATCATTCTTTCGTGCCTTCACTGTGAAGCTCGTTTGCAAATCCCTTCACCACCGCGATGCGCTTCAACTCTGCCTTTTGCAAAGCTTTGACGTAATCGCGAAGACCCACCGCCTCCATTTTTCTGGTCTTTGTGATTTCCAAACCATGCATCCTATCTTCACAAAATTCATGCCTTTTCCATATTTAGTTATTATCTTCATGAAAATCTACTTTTCTTAATGCTCAGCAACTTCCAGAATTTGGACCCCAAAAATTTGGCAAACACTGGGAAACGATGCCACCTTCAATATTGTTGTCTTCTTGAATGATATGATCTCTTTAGTGGTACACGATCTGAACATCCATTGATGATTGACAACAAAAACAAACAATACTCCAAATAATTCATAGAAGACCATGGTTCTAACATGGCCATGAAGATAGATCTTCGTAATCCATCAATTTTCATTAAACATTTCGATTATAATCACATTTCGGAATTTAAAAATCCATTTATCAATAGTTGAAGGATTATGGTAAATGAATAAACATTATGTTATCGAATTAAATTACCATCCATGGTAAAAAAAATAAATTATACAATGAAAAGAAAAGGGTTACTTTATTACAAGGTTCATAACCTATAAAAAGACACTAGTAGGTCTCTTTGATTTTATAGTCTGTATTTATCAATTTATATGAAGTATCAAAATCTATTTCATAGCATCACCTAAGAATTTTTCATGTGGAACAACATCACATATAATCACATTGAATTTTAACAAATGGCACAAGTCCACCCAACATAGGTCTGTAGTTGATAGATCATCCATAATCACCTTCTAATTCAACTCAGGTCACGAGAAAATCAAATCATGGGTGAGGAACATAGTAATAGGGAAATTATATTTCACCTAAATAGTATAGCCAACATCAAATCTAATGAGGGATGATAAAAAAGAATTATGAACTCACCAATTTAGATCCAATGAGACATGTGGTAGATAAATTAGAGAGATGATGAATGAATGAGATAACATACTAGAATGAGGCTCAAAAAAGATATCACAAGGAATTTTTTTACATTAGAGAGAAAAGGGAAAACTGATATTAGGATTATTTTAATTTTATTGAAAAATATATGTTTTCCTTAATATATATCGATTTCATGGTTTGGATGTGTGGTTTGGAAGAACTATGTGCCTGAACAAAACACATTAATATGGGTAAGGGGATTCTACATATTTTCCTCACATAATTTAATTGATGTTATAGAAACCATGAAAAACCCCTCTGCTAAAATTTCATAGGGTGCCACATGAATGTGCATCGCAAATAACATGGTATGGTATAATAAAGTGGCCACCTTCTCTATTCCCCTCCACTCATAGTTTATCAGACAATGTGGATTTTCCATCATGGTCTTAGGTAACCATCAACTGAAAATGTTTAAACACAAATTCTGGGTTTTGGTCTTTAAAAATCTCTTGATCCTCTTAAAAGAATCATGATCAAATTGTGTACTAACAATAGACTATATTTAAATATTTAATGATAAAAAAAAGATCTATACCTCATATTAAATCCTCGGTTCCTAAAATATTTTCCCCATTTATCAATTAATATATAAATTTCCCATTGATAGGTTGTCATGATAGGACTGAGAATACTCAATCCACATAGAATGTATGTCAGCCTTCCACTACCAAGAATCATCTTTGAAATGGTAATAAAAGGATATCCCTAGTACTAGAGGAACTAACCATCCTATGATAACAATCATGATCCTACCAATGATATAAATTTGATAACCCTAAAATGATGAATCAACATTAAAACCAGCCTCTTCAAGATTAAATGAATGAGATTATTAGAATAGTAACATCGTTTCTATGAAATACAGAGTACATTGTGAATTGATCAATATCTATTATGTACCTAAAACCTATAGGCTACCGGCCTGACTCTCTTTAGAATGATGAACATCATGATATATCATGGTGAAAGGTTACCCTATCTCAGAATTCACCTATTTACCAACCTCAGTGAAACATGCAAGAAGACATGATCCCTGACATCATTCTCTAGAGGTCATCTATAGCGATAAACATATTATTTTTATCAGACTGTAAGGTATACCTCAATTTTGGAATAAACATCACATAAACTATGGTCTCAAAAACAAGATATTGTCCTAGCATCGCTTCCTCACATGACTCAAACCTACATAATGGTGATTGGATTGGGATACTGTATAAGGACTCATATTTCTATGTTTTTATAATCGTCCTAAAATCATTTTTTGTTGGTGAATTATATTAGGGTTATATGCCTCTCCAAACACCCCTTGTAATCTAAGAATCTGTCCTATATATTTTCCTCAAGCACCTGAATTTTTCACTATGACTAACCATTTTTCGGAGAGTGTTATACTCAGCTAAGAAGATCATTTTTACCAAACTCCCTCTATAGTCATTTCTATAAATGTGATATAAACCATGCATCCATATCTGAATTAATAGTGCATGGGATCCCATGAATTTGTAATATATCATTGATATAAATCATCCCAATGTCATCAACATTAATGGAATACTACATCAACACTAAATAAGAGACCTTCGTTTGTCGGTCAACACCAACCCATACAACACCATAGCCTTGAGATGACCTTAGTAAACTGGTCATGAAATTCATCGTAATAAAAACCCAATTCTACTTAAGGATGGGTAATTTTTTTTAAAAGATCAGCTAAAGTTTTTTGTTTGATGTTTACCATCTGATAGTTGGAAAACCTCATAACAATAAAAATCTATATATTATTTCATAACAAGCCACCAGTATTGGTGATTTAAATCCTGATATATTTTGGAGACTCTAGGACACACTACCCAAATAGAAGCATGAATGTCACACATCAGATCCTTGAGAATATTTTATATTCACATATGTAACTATGTGTATGTATGATTTCATATTTTTTAACATCTCAATTAGGAGTATGGCCTTAACATTGAAAATTATCCAATAGTACTAGACGTTCTACGTTCAATTGTTGTATCATCCTCATTATATTATGTATGGTTGAGTTAACAAAAAAGGATGCTAGAAAATTTTTCTATATAATATTTTTCACCTCTAATTGAACATAAAGAAATAATAACATGTGATGCCATTAGCTATAGGCCTGTAAAACTACATGTATCTAACTCCTTCTACTTAGTGAATTACCCACTAGATTTTCATTACTAGGAACATTGGAAATCATGAAATCAAGTTACTGCCTCTAATTCAAATCACACAATTAAAATAAGTACATGTGTTTTTTTTGTACATGTGAAATAGAAAAAACTCTCCAATAAATAGTTTCCCAAACAGATAAATATGTGAAGTACTACATCCAACATGATATCATGTATTATGAAATTACACCCTTGTGGCATGAACTCTCATCCCTTGTATTCCATGACTCAATCTCGTATATAAGAACTTTTCCATGCCCAATAACTAATTCATTATTGTAAAGAGTTTAACTCCTACCAAGATCTAAAAAAATCGTTATCATCACTAAACACATCCACCCTTCATCTACTAAAATCCATTTCATAGGAATTTAATCGTACAAATATCACACCATTATTAATCAATCATGTAAGTTGTGTTGAAAAGATTTATTAGTTTTGTATGAAAATATTATAGTAACTGACTCGCCCCAAAAAAACCATAACTTATAGGAGTTCTTGGGATTATCCTACAAAACCATAGATCTCATGGTCTCTAGGACAACTAATAGTAATTACATTAACATTATGTGTCATAGGAAGTGAATATGATCCCTCTATAAGTGGAACTTTGTGATCATGGTGTATAACTTTCTTTCTATCAATGTATTTGATATGATATCATGATGTTTTTCACAGTCATTTCAATTTTTGGAATACACATAGTTATCATCTAAGAAAAAGAGCACAAAAAATCATGATTAAAATTAACCACTCGATTCATTAGTTCCATTAATGATGATGTTTCATTCGTGAGACCAAACAAAATATCCAAATACTCATACATACCATAAGTTTTGTGAAAATCTATATGAGGAATTTATGATAGTCTAACAATCAACTAATGAAAACTGAATCTTAAATCAATATTGGTGAATACCTAAGCACCATAAAGCTGGTCAAAAATAATATTTATCTTTGATTGATCATACTGATTTTTAACCCTTTGATGGTACAATTTTTGATAATCCACACAAAACATGAGTTTACCTTCATCCTTTTTCACAAAAAGGACTACTAAACCCATAAGGAATAATTGGTTCAGATAAAACCATATGCTTCTAATTACTCTATCTATGTATTGAGACCCTATATCTTAGTAGTAGACATCATGTTAGGGGGAATGGATATAGGTGCATATCATGGAATAATCTTGATTGAAAAATCTACCTCCCATCCCCAGCCCATGACTCCTGAGTCCAGATCACCTTTTCTAGACATCCAATTCACCCATGTGAATGAACTCTCTACAATATGGTGATGTTAATACCACCTTGTATTGAAACAAATCAATGCAATCGCGAAAGGGACTCAACTAGTTCGTCATGTGAATAATTTCAAAAGTAGTCATCTTGAGGAAAAATAGGTCCTTCGTACACTCTAGGATCATATGACTCAGTATACCTCAATGGTATCACCTCACCAAGAAACTAGAGTAAATTTTGTGAATCTTAATATCACAATGTAGAATATCTAGATGAAACTTCCTACAATCGGCCGATATAGTACTACATCTAGGTGCTGAAAAAACTTGTCTCCAACCGCCCACATCTCTCAGCTTATGCTCAAAGATAAGAGAATAATTTATTAATCATGAAATGATTTTACTATGAATAAAAATAACATTTGAATAGATTTTGTATCTATGAACATCCAAAAATCACATTGGTTAGTTAACTCACCACCCATCAGAATAGGTGTGAAGTGCACAATCTCAATAAAATGGTCCGAATAATACCTAACTGATAACATGGAATACTCCAGGTACATGTACTCTCATGTTCTATTATCCAAAAAAATATATGGATAGATGTTTTAATTGAATATCGTATGAGAAACCTTCCAGGACATCCCATGATCATATTTCTTTTGAGAAATAACGTCCCACTATCTCATGTCAGAATCAAATAAAATATATGTGGAGACACATACTATCCTTTTATGAGGAGCCTCAAGATTCTCATTGATATAACGTGGGGCCTATATCCATGACATGATGACCTATTATATTACTTACCATGAAAACATGAGAGGATTCCACCACTTAAACACATGCATCAAGTCTTCTATATTTGGGGTAGGATGCGGTGCTACCTGAATGATCTATATAAAGAGAAATAATCCCTAACAAAACTATGCCCCATTAAATGTTTCAATTACTTTTAATAGTGCCTCAACTTATACTACTCAAATATCCACATGAATCACAGACCCCACCAACCCTATAGAATGGTTGTTGCCACAATCCTAGAATACGATTGGAGGTCATCAAGGAGACATGTCTCTATAATTCCAACCACACAACTCAGTTCATGTTCATTATCTATTTTTCTGCTAAGTTGCATATTATAGTTAAAAATGTTACTAAAACTAGATCATGCCACAAAACCATCCCCAAAATCTAATACTATATATAGGAAGAGTTGAAAAAATCATGATAGATAATGACTCTTGCCCACTCAAAAGATGGTTTTAAGCCATGTCTCTATTTCCATGATGAATTTTATTCCATTTCAATGTCATTTAGTATTCAATTTCTATATATAAAAATGAAATTTAATGGATTAACAAAATGGGTTTCTATATAAAAATATAGGAGGACCCATACTCCTATTGAATCAAATAATGGAATCTAACTAATATATATTGTAACACATTATAGAAAGACTATCAAAATAGCAGTTATAGCTATAATATAACTCATCAAAATAAAATGAAAAAGGTAATTCATTCTAAATGGAATGTAATTACTATAAAGTTCCTAAAATCATGTATCTTATAGAACATATTCATCTCAACATGTTTTAGTAGAAATAGAACCCTCAATCTTATCAATATTAACATAAAAACGATAGTGCATCACACAATGTTGGAATCAAATCAAATGTAATATTGAAGAACCATAAAATAACAATTTCATTTATGGATGTTTAGGTGTTTCTTATATGCGGGTCTAAAACTGCCATGCCCCCCCTAATTAACAATACATAATCTCTTCATAATCTTTTCTATTATCCCTAAATTTTAATGAAATCATAATATAAATCCTCTGGTACCACATTTGTAATGTCCTGAACATGGATAACCCTCAACATTGGACAGATCTTGATTCATCTGATATATTCAATAGAATCTCCCCAAACCCCAAAGGATGATGACTATATGTGAGGATCTTGAGGTTATATGTGGGGTGACTATTCCTTCTTACCCGAGTTCAACATAGTTAAATATCCAATAACATAGAAGTATGATAAATAATAATATTATTCAGACAATAGGTTACCAAAAGGAATAAATATCCATATAAAAATGATGATCATATTCATTTATAATGATACACGATATATGTCTCAAAAAATAGAAAAAATAGTTACACGATAGTACAATACAAAACATTTATCAAATATATAAAATTGAAAAATAAATTATACCACCGTCCATCATTAGCATCATCTTAGTCTCATGCTCTCCTTCTTCTAAGAAACGATCAAGAAATATAGTAAGTTGATTGTTATTATTCATAGATGCAACCATATAATCTATTTGGGTTCCAAAAGGTGTCGTACATAAACTATGAGACAAAATCCTAGTAGGAACCCACCCATGTCATTTTCCTTAACGTTAGTGAATATATATATATATATATATACAAATATCAACATTGTGAAAAATGATAAAATATATTAAGGAAGTACTCAAAATTAAAAAACCTACATGTTCCAGGTACTAAATTTTATATCAATATTATTAAATCAATATAATTTAAGAAATAATTCTCTTATTTAAAATTTATCCATGTGTCATTATATTAAACATCCATTATCCATTCAATCTCATTTAAATTACAAGTCTTAAGATCCAGTAAATATCCCAATGTGAACTATGACAACAATACCAATGGATTTATAAACAGACCCTCTATAAAGTGGATTAGAAAGACCAAATCCACCATTATGATTTTTCATGGAATATATGTCATATAAAATATTTCTTTACATAATCAATTTTGAGACAGTGCCCCTCCATGGAATTCCATATTTAGAATCTAGGTGACTCTCTAGCTTTATCATAAACCATGAACCTTACAAGACCACCCATGGTGTTCCTATCAAGAACCCAGGTACCGTTTAGGGTGTTTAAAATGTCACATCAATTCGATTCAATCCTTTCTTGTCCACTAATAGTTCCCATATATCACCCATTTTATAATAATCAAATTCAAATTTACTTATTCATTGGAATTCCAAATTTGGAATCTATGTATCACCCGACATATAATAGTAAGGTATTTATGAGCATTTCCGAGTAAACCCATATAAGGAGTCCTAGTGTCACTCAGGCATAAGCAAGGTCAATGCCAAATGAGTCAGTCCATGAAACTTTTCAATAGAATACATATGTTACCAAAGGTATATAAGAATTTAATATCCTTTAATCAATTTCATATAAACATTTTTTTAATCAAAAAAATTTAACATTCCAAGGTAAACACCACAAACATCATAATAAATCTCAACTCACAAGGCGAATCAAGCATTGGACAATATTAAAAGGATTAACTCTAAATATAATTACATGGTAAATTAAATTTAATGTTAATTCAATCATATCAATCACACATGTGGAAACAAAAGGTGCAAGTTAATCTAACAATTTTCATAAAAAATCAATAAAATTTACATTTAAAAATTAAACTACAATTTATGAATCATCTTATTAACATTCCATGTAAATTAGTAAATGTCACACCATCAAGGTATCCTATTTAATTAATACCCATGGTTATCCAATTAAATTATACAGCACACAAAAAGGTTAGGTTTCATTTACAAGTGTTCAACCTATAAACATCTTTTAATGGGTCTCTCTAATTTCATAGGATATATTAGTCAATTTATATCATGGATCCAAATCCATTTTATGGAATCTCACATGAATTGGGAACATGAAATAATGGAAGATGTAGACACTTCTACTTTTAAAAAAATGCATGAGACCACCTACTATAGGTCATTAGTTTATATCTCATCCTATATATGGTCTTGATTTGGCTCAGATTCGAAGGAAATCGAAGAATTGAAGAAGACGCAAATAATAGGGAAAATTATATTTAAACAAAATTGAATAGATAATACTATATCAAAAAATGTGCAGTTAAAAAGTATTTATGTACTCACTAATACAAATCAAACGAAACAAAAGGAACTTGAATCAGAGATTGAACAATATAAAATGTTAAAAGCATAGAAATTGGACAATAAATGAGCTCATGATGTGCTTCTATCAACTTGAGAGAAGGGTGAAAAATAATTTTAGATTTCATATATTTTTAGTAAAAAATTGTTATTGTACAAAAAATATCTATCTTTTACAGTTTTGAAACATGACTTGGACAAAACATGTGCCAAACGTGCATGAAGAATTATAGGGTAGGGGGACATACATGGATTCCTCACATGGTTTGATTAACCATGTGGTAATATTGAAAAAAATCCTCTATTAAATTTGAAAATGTTGTCCCACAACTATGAGTCTCAAATCTTAATGATTGGTCAATCCATGTATCCTCCTCATTCTTTTGTCCATAACTTGCATCATTTTCCATACCATGTGGCCGAATACAATGTGATTGAACAAACTATGCACTATGTATTTTTCAACCCAAAAACTTGTTTTTTGGATCAGAACAAGCCTCACACACACTTGAAACACCCATGATCAAATCAGGATGTCACATTAGGATGAATTTAAACATATAATCCAAAATAAGTTGATATGTATCCCATATAAAACCATGGTTATTACATGAAAAGGTCTTTAATATCACATGAAATAATGATAATAAGATTAAATGTTTTTTCAAAATTCCATTGCGAAGACAAACATAAATGATTTAATATTCACTATACAATATCAATTATTGGTAGTCGGTTAACTAATTTTTACTTCATAACATAATCAAACAAATTAATTTGAAATTGTAATTCCTAGAAAACTAGTTTATATTAAGAACCGTAATGGTATATGACGTAATTCTTTCTATATCTAGTTATCGTTATAGATATGCGGTTAGAAATGGGTATCCAATACACATAAGTCATTATATAGTGATGTAATACATTAATCCACAAAAAATATCCAAATATCAGCATTAACATATTCATAAATTGTTACCATTGTGAACCATCCACATTGTTTCAGTAAAAATATTTTGAAATAAGGTAACTCAATTTATAAAATATACTTATCATTTATACCTCCTAAAACATGATGTATGTATTAAGGGTTTCACACCGAACTTGTAATGAACACTCGTAAAAATTGGTAATAGCAGTAGTTACCATAAACCATTATTGAAAACATGAATTAAGTCAAAAATTAACTCATTCTATATAACAAAAATAAAAAAATTCAACAACCTAAATCCTTGATATCAAAAATCACATTGTCATCATTTACTATACAGTAAAACATTAATCAATATAATAACATTAATTTTATCACAATCAACCATCTCATTATATCATTAGTATCACATTATCATCATACATTAAAGATTATCTTTCCTTCAATCATGTGTTATACAAAAACATCACCTTATTAACTCAATCATAGTTAATGGATTATATTAAAATTTAAAACATTCTTATGAATACTTTAGCAATTCTAAAGTAGACCGATCCTTTAATGTTTCCATATTAAATAATACAAGAAATGTACTTCTATAACAATGTTCTAAAATTACAATACATAATAACTCAATCATTCCACAAACCTTTTAATCAGTTTATCATCTTATTTTTCCTAATTTGTAATTATTTTTTGCATAAAATTTTATTATTAGACTTTTTATCAACATCAATACAACAATAAATCAAGAAACCTTGCTGATTATCTTCTAAATCATTCTCATTGATGAATCTATATTGATAATTCCAATATATTCAACATTTAGAACATATAATTATAGATGATTCCTTATGAATATAATTATTCATGTCTATTTCTTTAACTAATTATGTCACTATCCCCTGGTAATTACATATTTGTATCATTCTTTTCCTCACCCAATGCGTCTTCCAGTTCTTTCAAAACACCTTTGTCATGCCTATCCCCACATTCTTTAGTTGAGGAAAATTGAACATTAATTCCCTTTAGTCTCCATGAAACTATATATTTATATTATAATATGTTTCAGAAAACTCATCGAACATAATGTTATTGATCATATTTTGTGGTTTTTGGAAATTAATAAAAATAATTATTTTCATTCTGAATCCCATATCATTTGGATTCTCATGAGGGAGATCATTCCATTTTCCATCACATTCACCAGTGTCATGAATCCTTCTAGGTCTATACATTTTCATCATTTAATAAGAACTATTTGAATAACAGTAATCATAGTGGGAAAACTACATAATGAAGCATAATTTCTTATAAAATTTCATTTCGTGAAAACATACATTTAATCTATGATTATTCATGATGGTTTCCCAAATAATAACATTGTATCCCTTACATAGATTTATCCATATGGATCTTACTAGGGTTTTCTCGTCCTATATTCCAAGGGATAACTAAAAAATTCATCTAGTACCTAATGTATGAGCCTAGCTTTTCACACATTGATAAAAAAATTTATTTTGAATTTTCAATTCATTACTCAAGAAAATGCCTTGGGACCGTAATTATTTAGTTCCATTGGAAACATGGAAAAAACATTTATTATAATAAGGAAGATATTAAATCAATAAAATAATGATCTGGTAATTTAGTAATCCTATAGTAACCCATTATTTATAACATGGGGAAAGAAAACATAATAATGGGTGAAATCAGATTCCTAATAATAGTAAACATGGGAGATATAACAATTTAATAAGAATAATTTATGGGTATTATAATAATAACTAGAACAAAAAAATTGAAACATATAACCCACATATCAATGATCATATTATTGAACTACCGAATAAATCATGGCAGTTAAAATCCAAGGATTATACAAAAAATAGGATCCATAATCATAATATTCGTATACAATATAGAATTTTTGGTATACACATTAGTGTAGAAATTCATTTCTATATTAATGTATCCTCTCTTTCAATACCATCATACTAGAAAAATTCATTTAGAAAAGTGGGTTCAATCCCTATTTCATCTCGGTTTTACAATAGATTATTAACATCCCATTCTAGACGTATTTTACTGAACTAGGGTTACTCCTTTTTCCATCAATGTATTACTGAATGTTGTTCTATCCTCTTTTTAGTCATATCTCCCTTATGAGATATAAATTATGACCGAATTCCATTGAGGGATAAATATGTGTAATACATTAGAATATGAAAACCATTCATTTTTGTGCCATAAATAAATAAATCATTCATCCTATCTGAATCCATGAAAAGAAATGGGTTTCATAAAAATTCATATTTTCATTACCAGTGTAAAATTACTAAAATTAATAAACATAATAAAGTAATAATATTAATATAGTACATTGAAATAATATCTAAGTATCCTTAGATAATATCCCTAGTAAATCATATGTATAAAAACAATAATTTCATCAAAAACTATTTCGAATGTTCAATTAAAATATGTTTTGAGGAAAATATCTATACTATTTTAAAATATTTTTTTCTAAAAATATTTTGAATTAGAAATAAAATAATTCCTTTTAAGATAACCTTATATGATTTAAAAGAAATATTTAATAAATTAATGTGTCATTAATGTGTTAAAATACTTTCATGCTCTTTATGTTGAACAAAATTCATTTCATATTTTTTTCACATAATTCGCTAAGGGCCTTGAGAAATAGATACCTTCAGAACCATCTTTAAAAATGTCAAACATGGGTAAAAATTATGTTAATTTTTTTAATAATAAGAAATTTTTTTGAAAATGTATTTAGGAATAATTAAATTGTAAGACAAATATTAAATTGAAGAGACTTAAAAATAATCAATCTCCAATAATGATTAGATTATGAAATAATCCAGTACCAGTTTGTAATTAATTGAATAATATTCCATATGAAAAAAATGATATCGATATTTAAATATGATAATTAATATGATATTACACATAAAATAAAATCATTGTAATTATTTATAATATAAAAAATATACACATAATTTATAAAGCATGTGTCCCACAAAAATAAAATAGATACTACAATCTCTTACATTAAGTATTGACAATATTAACTCTTGATTAAACATTGAAAATAATAAATATGTAGTTTTAATACATTAATTAATTACCATTAATTTTATCACAATGTTTTTTATTTATTCCTAATGTCTTATAACCCATTTATTAAAAATTTGTTATTAAAATCATTGTTTTGGGTGAAAAGTGATCAATTTTCAAAGCAACTTTTGATTCAGAAGTCTTGATCATTATAATTTGATCATGGTATAATATTTATTTAATTATATTAATTATATAAAAATTATATATACTAATAACTTATATATTTATAATCAATAATATTATGTATAAAGAGAATATTGAATTACACTATGTGTGTCGATGGAATACCGTATTCACACATGAATGATGTATTAATTTTTGGAATCATAATATTAGAGGAAGGTAAATAATCAAAATTATTTAAATAATAAAAATTATATTTATAAATATATTCCTTAAAATGATCATTATAACTATCCATATCAAATATAAGTGAAAATGAAACATATCACATTGTGGAGACTGTAGTCCATACGTACGCATGAGCTACTTTGTCATTTCTCAAAAGATAATATAATTATAATTTAAAAATACTATTATAATTAAAAATGTATAAATATGTCATATATATAATATATAAATATTAAACTCATTATATATCCCATTCATAAAATATCTAATGGAAAATTAATTGTATCATTACATTGAAATGATAAGCCATACAAATAGACGAGCGATACCATCACTTCCAATTTCATGGGAAAGGGAGTGTATAATAACATGTTAATAAACATAATAATTATTAATAATATTTATCATAATATATTTATTATGTTATATTGAACATCAATGATATATAGGAGGTTGTAATAATTATAAAAATAAAGTGATTGGTTGAGAGTGATTACCTCTACTTTGTAATTTCTCCATTGGATGTCCTCTAAAAGGCTATATAGTTCTCCTTTTATGAAAAATAAAACAACTAGAATTTTACATGGGATATTTATAAGAGCTATTTTTAGAGTTAGGTCGAACAATGAATCTAAATATGTTGTAACTAAATTAGGCAATAGATTCATATTTTTAATTAACGTGAAGTGATTTTTTGGAATTTCTCAAAAAATTTAATTATTAAAAATATTCATTAAAAATAAAAATACCATAAAAAATAAATATATTCAAATATAATGCAAAAAAGGGTTTTAATATCATAATAAAATATAATTTATATGTTTTTTGGTGTTATTTAGACCTTATCATTTTAAATTCTCACTTAACATATTATAAAATTAACTATGGTAACTATTTTTTCATTATTAAAAGGATGTAGGTTTTACTTATAAACTATAAATTAGAAAATAAAAGATACATTTATGATTATTTATTTCATTTCTTATCTCATTTTATTCATTTAACAATTTTAATGGTTTTAAATAATTTAATAAAATATTTTTTTTATAAAATATCATTAATGTCAATTTTGAAACTGTTAATTACAATGACTTGAAGAAAATAAAAAAAAATGAAATAAAAGAAACAAATAATTTTTTATACCCCTAATATGTTATAATAATCCATAAAATATTTGGAAATCGATAGTTATATCAATTTATATTTATTTAAGTATTTTTAATATCATTTATTTGGTTTTTTTATTTACTTGAATAATGTATGCATCGACATTGTGTAGAAATTTTGGTACACTATTTAATAATTAAATATTATATATAATTTACCATGATGAAATTAAATATATTTTGAAAGGAAATTTCTAGTAAATAATATCTTAAGATTAACCATATTAATAATATATTATACTTATTAAAAATATGGGTAATAAATTTTTCAACATCTAATATTTTAATAATTTATTACTCCTTATCTTGGAGAATTGTCTTTTAAATAACTCATATTCAATATATAGAGTTTAATGATAGTATTAAATTTATAAAATAATAAATTTTATAAAACATTTTGGACTTTTCACTTATTGTTATTCAATATTATCCCATTTCAGCCTTTACCGAAGTATTATAATTTACCATAGATAGAATTCATATTGAATAAAAAAGCTGCTTAATTAAGAAATCTACACATCTTGATTTCAAATATATAATTAATGTTACTTAATAAAAACATAGATGTTTCAAAACTCAATTTAAAATTAAATTGAAAAATACAACGAAAATTTGATTCTCACAAAAAATATCTTTCGAATATAAAATATTATTATACTAAATAAAAATGTAATATAAATTTCAAAAATAATAATTGTATTATATGAATTCAGAATTAACTAAAATAAATTTAATAAAAATAGAAAAAATACCAAATAAATTTTTTAAAAGATAATTATGCTTTAAATAAAAATTATTATTTTTCATTACTACTTTAAAAAAGTACTATTTTCAAGAACATTGACATAAATTAATCCTAATATAATTTTTAGATAAAAAAATATTAAGGAAATAAAATTTCAGGTAAATTTTTGAGAATATTTCTAAATTAATTACATTGTACATTTGTGAAATGCATGAAAACCCATTATTGAAGAAAAGTTGTTGCAGATGATTTAAATTACTTCATTATAATATTATTTGATTATAATTTACCAATATATGAATGTTGAGTTGTGAATTTATTTTTATATAATACATTAGTTATTACATTTAATTCCCAATAATTTAACATCTAGTTTATAATAGACATATAATGATTTAATAAAATGTCACAATTCATTTAAACTATATATTGTGTTTAATGCATACAATAAAAGAAATCATATTATTTAAACATAAATTTCAAAAAAATATTTGTGTGTTTCAATATTTTAACTCAGAGAATATCATCAAGTGTTATAATTATTATTAGATTTTATTATAACCCAAACTATTTCAATTTTAAGAGAAAACTAAGAGACCACTCAAGGGGGTTCACATAAAGAACCAATGTTTTCAACTATATGAGTGGAATTGGAACTAGGGTTCAAAAGAGCTACAACATTATATCATAAAATATATATTTTATTAATTCATAGTAAATATATGAGGTTAAATTAATTATAATCTTCATAATGTGAATACAATTTCCTTGTATATTGGTAGAAAAACAAAAAACAATTATGTTTAGCACCCTTGAAAACCCATCAACTCGAAAAAGTAATATAGAGTGAGAATCACGATGAGGAACATTACCTTCTCTATATAAATCAATTATTTACGATATATGTAAAAAATGATAATATAATTCATAGATGAATCGTAAATATATTTATCATGTGCTTCATCTTCATATTGTAGGTGAAAATCATTCTTAACAATTTCAGTTGATTTATGAGACAGATCAAAATTAGTGATATCTTACCAAAATATAAGTCACAATGTACTCTTCCATTATTTTTAGTAGGTTTGTGAATATATAATGAAAATATCATTGGTTATTTTATAAATAATTCCTTAAGAAAAATATAATACTTAGATAAACAAAATCTTCCCTAAATTTCCCTGACTACTACAACCTCTCCATCTTATATAGAAATCATGAGTGTATTGTTCGAATATTATAGTAATATGAAATATTTACCATATAATCCAATGAAATTATCAATATGTAACTCATCATCGAAGGATTCTTAGATCCCCCAATAGATAGTGGCTGTTAATATCCCATATATTTCATTAGATATAGATATGTATATTATTATTCATTACTTGGATAATGATTATTCTCAACTTGGGGTACATTAAATCTATTTAAATGTGGTATTTTCTAATCTATTCAACATTTACCTCAATTAATTCAATTTTCATGGGATTCATCCTTATGAGAATGTCATTGTGTCTATAAAAGCTACTGAAAATATATTAATGGTGAATGAAATCATAGGTAATGAGGCTTGTGATTATCTTTTAGTTCCATGAAAATAAAAAATGTTGTTGATTCATGAAAAAATACTACAATTCATCATTGAGTGGTCAATGAGAGTTAATCATCATTGGTATCAATTCATCCTTAGTATAGTGGATAACATAATTTATGGTGGTGTAATATCCTTCATCAAATTTAGAAAGGGATCTATCTAATTCTCCCACCAAAAATGAAGATGTGATGGATGAGGAGATTTATCCTTCAAATAATATGATTTATACATATTATCATCATCTATTATTAGAAAAAAACATAAAATATTACTTTTAATCATTTTATTTTCCAAAAATCTTGTTAAAATATGATCAAGCTACTAATTCATTTTATTTTCACCTTCATAGTCATCATAATATGAATAAACGCATTTATTCCAAAAATTTCAGGTGGTATCCCATATTTTTATTTGAAAAGTTGAAAAAATTATTCATGTTCCTTAGGAAAACTCATAAACGTATAATTGGAGGATTACTCTATGAATTTTTTTCAGTTACGCCTCAAATGGGTTGTAGGTACTCTTAGAGAACTAATTTATCTCAATCATGTAGAAATGTTGTGTATGGATTGGAGATGAGGCCAATATATTTTGGATGTGTAGTCCAAAATTGTTCTTTATTTGAACCAAGTGATATATAAAAGTGAATTTATAGAAATTAGAGCTATTTCATATTTTCAATCCTTATACTTAAGGTTATATTAAACTATATTCGTAATAACCTAAAACATTGTAACATGTTTAACAAGCTTTATTCAGTGAAAAAAACAACTATAATCCCTACTCATCCTTTGAAGGAGAATTTGATAAAATTGTGATATCACAATGGCACAAATAGATGAATTTGTAATAGAGTAATTCCTAGTAAGGAACTAAATGAAATGTCTTGCAATGAAATAATTAATTTGATATTAGATACTAACTCACCAAAATGGGAAGAATTTTTTATATTTTTATATTCATTTGAATACATATTAATTTAATTCTAAATCATTAGGCCTGATGAGTAATAATCAAAATATTTATACCCTATAATTTATATGGTCTGAGATTATATTATATTAACCTTGGTGTTATTTTACTCTAGAAATTGATGAAGAGTAATGACAGTGACCTCCCTTAAAAGATAGAGGTCCTAGTTTTAAAAATATATGTCTTCACATAGATCATCCAATGAAAAAGATATAATTTATTAGAACAATACATGGTTTACTATTTTTCATTATAGGAAATAAAATCAGTGAATTTGTCCAAATTATATTTTGTTTTTTATGGAAATGATGAGGGCCTCGTGAAATATCATTTATAGATGGGATATTGAAAGTATTGGTAGAATATATAGTATAATAATTTGATAATATATTAAATAATACATTTTCTATATAGTGATTTTGTGGCTCTTAATGCGTTTATCCATGGATGTCAATAATGAATAAAAATTCCCTAAAATTTTTTATGAGAATTATTATTATTGTTTCTAGTCTAAATGATCTAAAAATTATCATGTAGAGTTTAATTAAAATATTATTACATGTATTGATATTAATAATGATAATGGATAAATTCATGTTTTCTCAAGTTAATATATAAGACAACATTTTTAGGGATACACATATGACATTATTTTTCAGAATGGGGTATTTTCACTTGGATGAAGACAATCAATGATGAGTTGTTATAGGTTTCATTAATTATGATATATTTTTTTATTGCTTCATCAGTATGTAAATATAATTTCATTAAAAGAGGCATACATTCATCAACAAAGAAGTCTTCCAATAGTTATATGGTGAACAGATCCACTAATGCAAAAGGTGTACCAAAACTCTATACCAATGTGGTGTTATAGATTCCATGAGATCTGTTAATAGATTTGACACTTCTAGGTATAATTTTCTTCTTTATGATATTGAATCTAACTCTACTAATCTTTAGAGTAATGATAAATTTTTGGTGTTGATGGAGATAATGATATAGTAATTAAAGGTGTTTAATTATTTCCGTATCCTGGTATGATCCCATGGGATCATAAAATTTATTTTTATGTTATCCAATAATTTAACGTCTATAGTATGTGGTTATAATATTTGGTTTATCCCAAAAAACATTATTTTTATTGTTCATTGATAGAAAACACATAAAATGAGCCATTGTATTTCTAAACTCTATTATAAATTAACCATCCACTGTCTAGATCCCATCCATGAAACTAATGTACTCTTTGACTGTGTGAATAAGATTCCTATAGTTGGGGAAATACATATTTATATTCATAAAATCAAATTCTGACAGTTTCTAAGATACTAAAATTGAGAGATAGATTTTATTTTAAAAGAAATGAATATTAACGAGACATTTTCACATTTGAGGGTGTAGATATATTTTTTTCTTCTCAATGAATTATCTATCATACTATTTTAATAATTTTGTATAGTACTAAATTAAAAAAAATATTTTATCATATGTTGAATGTTATATTCTTCATAAATGAGAATGATTGGTTGAGTGTTAAAAGTATGTATCACAATAGTTGTATAATCTCATCCCAATATTCATACAAGCATGATAAATATTGAATGTTACATTTAATTAATGTATAATGTAACAAATCGAAGGTATTGTCTTCTCTTTGTCAATTATATTCTTTAGCATGGGTACATCATGGAAATGAGAGTTGGTAAAATATAATATTATTATCTTTTCATTCACATTCCCAAAAACTAATCCATTGGGTGATTGATATCACGGATGTAGAAAAATAATTTCCACATATTGATAATATTAGTCTTTTGATCATTTTATTATTATTATCTGATATAGAGGCGAGTGAAACTCATATTATGAATGGCGGAACATGAATAGTTATCGAACTGGAAATATAAATTCTCCCAACTAAAGATGTATCTGTATTTTCAACTGTGGAACTAGATAATGAATTATCCCTCCAATGATTAAATGAATTAATGGAGATTGGTAGTCCCCTATTTCATTTAGGTAATTTTTATTAGGAAAAACCATTACAAATATAGATAATGATATGAAATTATATTTCCTATAACTATAAAATATGTAGAGATTGGATGTATATAATTTAGTGTCTAGGGGATATTATCATCCAACTCTTGGTAAATCGTTTTTAGGATAGATTAAAGACAACTATTAATCTGTTGATTCCATAAAATGTACCAGTGTATAAATCAACTAATTGTGGGATGTTTACTCATATTAATATGTGTGTATTTGTCAAATAACATATGTAGTGTAGAGGTTGTGGTACAATAATGGAATGTAATGATAATTTGATTAAGGTGAATCCATTGGGAATGTAGGGTTGTTCCATAGGATAGATGGGAACCCATAATAAACCATTTTTGATCACCCATGCATTTTGATTTTTCTGTAACATTTTATTGTGTGCTGTTTCATCTTATGAATCCTATAAATTGAGATATTATATCTGAATATGTATGGGATTAGACAACATCAAAATATACCACTCTTTCAGAAATCCACTATTCCTGCATCTATTATTGTTTCCTTGATTAATTTGGTCATTCCCAAAATGATATAATATGAATTTAACATTTACTACCATCCATTTTTTGGGGGAGGTATATCATATTGTATCCTATATACCATGACTCGTCTCAACTGATAGGTGTGGAAACCACATTGATGCTTCACCTCTCTTTCATAGTCTTATATGGAATTCTGTTCTTATCATTTGTCATCGATGTTTTTATACTCTATAATGTATTGTGAACAAATTATTTTAAATTAGACCATATCATTTTTTAGATAATATGAATTCTTCAAATTGGTGGGAGGAAAAAATTAATGAGTTTTCTATCATCTAATTAGATGAGAAAAATGAATTGTATCATATTATCTCTATCCTCTTATAATAATTCCAAGAGAATCTAATTCATCTAAATGGAATGTTTCAATGTGAATTAAATTTTTATATCAAGGATAATTTGATGGAATTGAGTAGATATACATTTTTCAACCATAGGCAGTGCTTTTGTTTCAATGATTTGAGATTCTTCAAGAAGCAATGTTGTTTCATAATGATTCTAGAAAAATGTATCTTTCACGTAAAAATGTTGTACAATGTCAAACATTTAATTTTTTGGATGAATGTTATCTACATTTCAGAAAGCAACTATGAGAATAACATTTATTGGGACACTTTTGGAAAAAAATGTGACCCTAATTGGGTTATTGGCAAGAGCTTCCAATATACACTGACCATACTCCTATTATTATTTATGATGATGTTTATTATATTAACCACTATATAATACTAATTGAGAAGAATTAAAACATTGTTAATGGAACAATGTAGACATAATGTATAAAAGATAGTTATTTTGATTATCTCTAATCCATGACATCCTTCCCCATTTTAGTAAGTGGTTTTTATGCTATAATAGATGTAAATATATTCTTCTTATATGATGAGCACTCGTAGCAGTAATTTATTGTATTCATGTTTCTCAACATGATTTTTCTATTTATATGGGAATGTTACATCATATCAGGATGTCACCACTTCCACTATAATATAGTCATATGGAAGGGATGCAAACATCATTGAGAACAAATCCATGGTTAATAAATTGATGAAATTAAGTTCATCCACCACTTATAGGTATTTTTGTGTGTCATTAAGACATTAGAGTCTTCATTCAATAGAATATCCATCTTCAAACAATGAGTTCCTTCAACCGGTGTTTTTTGTTCTAAAGGCTATAATATCTCTTTTGAATACCGAATGGTCTTATAATGTAAAAATTTCAAGATGAACTAATTTTGGTGCCCCTGTAATTTCTTCAATAATATTGTTGAAAATACTATAACATGATCACCTAATTGTCATAGGGTTCTATATATTTGTATTAGTTTTTTTTGACATATATACGATGTTTATGTAGACTTGTAGACACCTCCCCATTGAAAGGCACTTCAATGTAATGAAATTATTAAGAAAGGGGGTGACATTCATGATAAAGATGGGTGGATCTAGTGGTTGGGAGAGTCAACTTATGGGTTTTTTGGGTGTATGGGGTCTTTATTAGAATTTTGAAAAGGTGCTTAATTTCATATTTGAAAAAGTGACATCACGATAGGTGAAGGAGAAACTTATTTTATACAAAATATGATGGTCTCCCATATCATGGGCATAATGATTTTTGTACCAGATTCTCATGAATATTTATGGACCAATCATATTCATCTAGAAACATCATGGATATGCATTAATGGTGAGATCAGATAGTGAGATCACTCCATGTAGACTCCATAGTAGATGTTTAAACTTGAACACGATAGATGTCCCATACATCTTTAATAGTAGACAGTGGGTGTAAAAACCAAAATAATGAAAGAATACATAAATATTAAATTTATTATAACTCATGAAATAGATTGTTATATTCATTATAATACCTTAAAGTAATTTTTAAATCCAAAATGATAAAGTGATATTCAACATTTCTCTATTATGATTCTATTTAAATGTTCAGTTTTCAAATTAATGATTTTCAATATGATTTTTTTTTCATTCATGAATTTGTTATATTAAAATTATCATAATATGAATTATTGATAATTATTTAAATTTTTTATTTTTCAATGAATACTAAAAAATATAGATTCTAAGAGAAAATTAGATTTTCTTGTTTATGTATTTAAAAATTTTAAAAGTATTTTTCATTAGTTTTAAAATTTCATTATTCTATTCTAAATATAAAAATTACAACCATTGGAATTGAATTTTAACTTAATTATAATAACAGAATTATATATAAAATGTATATTTATTGAAAAAAAAATCATTATGTTTTGTTGATTTAATTTTCCATTGTATTCATAAAATTTATTTAATATATTCTACAAACTTGAATGAAATGTTTTTATTTGGTGGGTAATTTGTTTTTAAATATTTTCTTTTTATTTTTTCTCAAAATTATTAGTAACCTTTTTAAAATTTATTAACAATAAATGTGAAAATAATTAATATAAATTTATAAATGATATGATCTATAAAATATCACTATCACATTGATTGATTTTATATTTTGAGTATATGTTGTCCATAGTCACCTAAAACCCTAATTTGTATCCCATCATCAAATATTCTATCATTTTAAATTTTAAAATATTTAACTGAATATACGTTCCAAAATATCACACTCTTTTTTAATAATAAAAATGATTTTAATTCCTTTATAAACTTAAGATATGTTATGTTGAAAATATTATTTTGAAACATAAATAATTTATGTTCTTCATGGTAGTTTATATCTAATTTTTAGTGATGATATAATTTCATTATAATCATACACAATGCTATAATCATATTTATTCGATCAACAGTAAAATAAAATAAATTATATAAATATTATAAAAATTATATTATTCGAGATAAATATTTTGATGCTTTATTTTTACATGAATATATAATATTTTAGATTCCTTTCTAAAAAAAATATTTCATTGTTGTTCAGTAGTTTTAATAGTGTAATTAAAATAATTGTTCCAAAATATTCATCAACCAACCTAGGTCCACACTAAACTGGTGACCTGAAGCGGTTAGTGAGAAAGCCCAAAAAGAATTCCTGATACCTGTGCCCTAGAAACTCGTTTTGGGCATCAAAAAAATACCCGGGGAACAATTTGATCCCATATAGACCAGTGTTAGCTGAATAATCTAAACAATTGTATCTGAGTAAATATTAATCAGCTGATTCAAATACAAAGTATAACTGGACTAGCAGAAACTAAACACATTATTGGGAAGAAACTAATACATGTACCATGCTACCACGATATCCAAGTGACATCATGGTCACCAAAATCGGCATGTCTATACTGCTCCCAAAAGTAGAATAAGAACCTAAAAAACATGAATATGAGACTAAACCTAAAAAATATCTCGGGTCAACCAACTGTAACGACCCAAAGTTTCATTAATGTAAATTCCTCTTGATCTAATTGAATGTCTCTTTATGTAAAATTTTTATATAAAATGTCAACTTCTTTGATTTTATGTTAATAATTTTGACCATTGCTTTTATAGCTGTTGAACAGTGATCACATGATTATTATAAATATAGGGCTTTAACAAACCTGATTTACTCACACAAAGGAAGTGATGGCCTCATGCAATAGAATTTCTCCATATGAATCCCATTTGTCGGAGCTCAGAAAAGAGGTGGCATCTTTGGGTTCTCTCTTGACAAAGCCCAAGCTAAGCTTCATCATGTCAAGATCAAACATGACCGTCTACGGGAAAAGAGGAAGTTGATAGAAATTACCACTCGAGCGATGTTATATGAGCCACCCCAAGAGTCTGTCACCATCACACACCTTACCCTTAGGTCTTATGCGGCTATTTTAAGTTGTTATGTAACAAATCTCTAGTACTATGTTAATGTACATTATTTTTTGTATATAATAATAAATATACTTTTTGTCATTATTGATACATTGTAAATAGTTTTTAAAGTGCAAATAGTTTTTTTAGTTATTATTTAATTAAGAATTATATTTTAATCAATTAAGGGATTTTGGAATTAAATAATATTTTAATAAATTATTATTATTATTAAATTAAATTTATTATATATAAATGATCATATAACCTTATGAATACAATTATAATTTTTATTAAAGTTTGAATGCCATTTCTATCAAAACCCGTGAATTTTTGATAAATGTCGGTTTTTATTTTAAAAGTAAAAATTAAAATATTTAGAAATTTATTTAGATAAAATAAATGATATTTCTCGAATCAGGATATCGAAATTATCCAACGGTGAATTTTTCATAATTTTCTAAGACAGTCAAATTTTTGGGTAACATTTAAATACCGTTTAAATATATTATGTGTTTTATGACGACATAATTACCCAATAGTGATGTAATAAAATAATATAATCTTTATTTTCGGCCAATTTTTGTTTTAACATTAAAATAATTTGATTTTGGGCTTGTTTGACTTACTTTTCAAAGCATTAATTGACCCCTCATTACTTATTAAACACCTTGTCGTTTAAAATTGTTTTCATTGGGAGTGTGACTCACCTCCACATAAGCAACCCTATTATTTTAAGAAATTCGGACTCTGGCCTTATAAAATATTGATTTACTATTTATTTTTCCAAAAACCATGGGAAAAACCATGGGATGGTTTGTGGATTAGATTAATTTAATATAAGGGGTCACAAAACTAAATAATAATGAATTCAGTCACCTTTTCTATATAAACCCACCTAAGGTCTCACTTCCTCCTCACTCAATGCCATTGGAGTTCGTCAATCCTCTACCCTACTCTCTCTAGAATCCTCCCAAGGTTCCCCCAGCTCCCAAAAAGCCTCTATTAAGCCTCTCTCAGGCCTTTGGAAGCACACTTCCAAGTAAGGGTTTTTCTTCCATTCTCATTTTTCCCAATTGTCATCATATTGTTATGCCCTTTTAATTTTAATTTTAAATTCTAGGGTATGGTTTTTCACCTCCCCAATACATCCATATTATTGTTTGAATGATGGGAGACCCCTTTCTCTCTCATTAAATGCCTCCCATGAACACCTGTTACTATGCTGAAATTCCGAAAAGAACTTCTCTCTTATCTTTTACATTCAAGAAATAATTTTGTATCATGAATCTAAATTCCATTACAATTGTTTGGGCATGTAACTATATGACCCCCTAACTGTACATTTCATTTAAATATGATGATACATCCCTTTCTCTCTCATTAAATGCCTCCCATGTACACCTGTTACTATGATGAAATTCCGAAAGGAACTTCTCTATCCTCTTTTACATTCAAGCAATAGTTTTGTATCATGAATCTAAATTCCATTACATTTTTTTGGAAATGAATATATAATATAACCTTAATTTACATTTCATGTAAATATTATGAGACACCCCTTTCTATCTCATCAAAAAATTTTATGAATTCTTGTGTCACGCCGTTACGCTGCCAAAATTGCACCGATTCTCTTAGGCAATGTCATTGTGTAGTGAATACCATGCCCATTTCTCCATCAAGGTTATTCACCATTATGTACAATTAATTATTGATTATAAAGCTTCATGTATATATTATGCATTCTTTTATCATGGAATAAATTAATATGTTTTATGAATCCATGTTTTATGATCCATGTGGCACACTTATGCATGAAATGAAATGATTCAGAAGGGTGCATCCTTATAGCACTCCAATGAATTGGGAAAAGTATAGTATCATGATATTTCATGTGCAATGTGTGTTGACTCATGATAATTCAAGTTCAACAAGGGGTTTACTCATGCTTCATGTGCAATGAGGATTTACTCATACTCCATGTGCAATGAGCCTTGGCTCATGTTAATTCCATGTTAAGTGTTGTTGCCACATTTCCATGTTATGATTATCATGCCTTATCATAACATTATGTTCATGTTTCTATTATTCTGTATTGATATAACTAATTTCTAACATTTATTTTACTCCTCATGTTATTCCATGTGTATTCCCTTACTGGGCTTTATAGCTCACCCTTTTCTTATGCATGTCCACATTTTATCCCATGCAATGATAAGTATGAGGGAATGTAGTGGTCAGGTAAAGGAAGTTTTCAATAAAGATATTGTATTTCATGTTTTACGTTATTGTGTAATGATCCTAAAGCCCAAAGACACTATAACTCTCAATATTCTATGTTGTATCAAGTGAATAGTTTATGTAATAAATCATTTCTATGCTTTTAATAAAATCATGGTTGCCATAGTTGGTATCAGAGGACAGGTTTAGTTATTTTTTGGATTAGGATTAGAAAACCCAAGTAAAGCCTTAGATACAAGACTATGTACAATAAAGACGTACCTATGTTTGGTGAGTATTTAGTAGGTGGTTTATTAAGCAAATACATCCCTTTCTGGATACGAACAGTTAGAGGCGGCTCTGGCATAGATGTATCATAGGGGTAAAACCTGAAAACACAGCGTTGAGCTAGACTCGAATGGGAACTCGTGCATGACAACGGGATTTGCTGCACTCTTGGTAACGATACTCTCAGGGGATATGCTTCGGTAACTTCACAAGATTTGTATGAACCCTTATTAAGGGAATAAAAAAACCCCCCAAAAAATATATGTTAGAACGTAGATCATGAAATTCCAAGCCTATAGACTCATGAGGTAAAGAAATACAATTTTATTTATAAGTCATCAACTTGTGTCTTTGGATTACCCTTTATGTGTTACCCCTAAATTTCCTTTTATTCCATCCAATGGCCGGTAATAGGAGGACTCGGGCTAACAACTGATGTGAAGATCAGTGTGATGTCTTTACTAATGAGATACCCAATCCAATGGGCGCGGGAATCGTGAACTTCATCACTCTTCTCTCTCAGCTAACTCAAGCTTTGAATAAGAAACACGGGTCAAGAGGAATGTTCAACCCCCCCAATGAATGAACAAGATTCTATTGAGAGCTTCATGAGACAGAGGCCTCCTACATTTAGTGGATCATCTATTCCCATGATCAATGAACAATGGATCAACTCCATTGAAAAGATCTTCTCCATCCTTCAATGTTCTAAACAAGAGAAGGCTGTCCTGGTGGCTTATCATATTGAGGGTGAAGATGATAAATGGTGTAAATTGAACAAAAATTCAATGCCTGAGGAGGAGATTGAGGTGTTGGAATGGAAGGATTTCCAAAATATTTCTTTCGATAAATATTTTCTGCGCACCCTCCGTCTTAAGATGGAAAGGGACTTCCTTTCCCTAATGAAAAAAGATGAAAAATCTGTTGGAGCGTACGAGGAAAACTTTAGAAGGCATGCACGATACGCTTCCAGCTTTGTTGTTACCCCCTAATGCAATGTTGGACGCTTGTTTGGTGGGCTGAAGCCTAGCATGCGGAAAGCATTAGAGATCCGTAACTTCGACAGCTATGAGGAAATTGTCCGATGTACCCTCAAGGTCGAAATGGAGATTGGGGAATCACGGGGGTATCATGGGGACAAGAAGTGTAATGTGGACTTCAATGCTGGCAGTCCAATGGATAAATTCAATGGTGCTAAGAAGATCCAACACCCCACATTCCATATGTGTAGAAAGAAGCACCCTGGAAATTATCTCAAGGGGACGAGGAAATTCTTTAGGTGTGGAAGAGAAGCACACCTAACTGTTAACTATCAGCAAGAAAGACCTGCAACTGCACCAAAGGAAAGGAATGCTCCACTCGAACCTCAACTCATTGTTTATTTCTACAAATGAAAAGAACTGGGGCATATTGAAAAATAGTTCCCTAATCCAACGGATTTTGGAGGCAACCAACAACCTCCAAGGCAGCAAGGAAGAGATTTTTCCATCACATCTACCGAAGTGAACCCCGACAACGATGTGGTGATTGGTATACTGGTTTTTCATTCAAGAATAGAGAACATACTTTTTGATTCAGGTTCTACACATTCTTTTATATCTCGAAAGATTAGTAGAACAATCACAGCACCACCACCAATCATGGGAGTGAAGATGTCTGTGAGTACGTAAAATTGGGAAATCATTCCATCCTATGAATATAATTCCTCCCCTATTTTAATCTATGGATATAATTTCCTGGCGAACCTCTTAATACTCCCTATGGTGCAATTTGATGAAATTCTTTGAATGGATTGGCTTTCCTTATATAGAGCCAACATAAATTGTCGCGAAAGGGAAATAACACTCCATATGGAGAATCGAACCCCGATTATTTTCAAGTGTAAGGAGGAAGATGAATATCCTTTAGCTCCATCATCTCAAGCATGGATATTACTTCCCTATTAGCACGCATATCTGGCTCAGATGATTGAATCAAAAGAATAATCCATCATTGAAGAAATTCCTATTGTGAGGGAATTCGCGGAAGTGTTTCCCGAGGAACTGCCTGGTCTTCCTCCTAGAAGATATGTTGAATTCTTATTTGAACTTATACCCGGGGTGCTACCAATATCCATGAATCCCTATAGAATGGCTACTGTGGAGCTTGAAGAGCTGAAGAAACAACTACAAGAGAATCTGGATAAAGGGTTTATACGCCCACGTGATTCACCATGGGGTTCACTAGTCCTCTTCATCAAGAAGAAGGATGGGTCAATGCAGATTTGCATCAATTATCGTGAACATAAAAAAATCTTGATAAAGAACAAGTATCATCTGCCATGGATCAATGACTTGTTCGATCAGCTATTTGGATCACAATATATCTCCAGGGTAGATTTGCGGTCGGGATATTATAATGTAAGGGTGAAGAAGGAAGATGTCCCCAAGACTTCTTTTCGTACAAGATACGGGCACTATGAATTCATAGTAATGACTTTCGAACTCACCAATGCTCCATAAATCATCATGGACATGATGAATAGAGTCATTAGTGATTACCTAGACACATTTGTGGTAGTCATTATAGATGATATTCTAATATACTCCAAAACCAAGGAGGATCATGAGGAGAATTTATGAACATTACTAGAGACTTTGCACAAGGAGAAGCTCTATGAAAAGTATAAAAAGTGTGAGTTCTGGTTGAAGGAGGTCTCATTCTTGGGCCATATCATAACATGCAATGGGATATCTGTGGATCCCTCCAAAATAGATGCAATTGAGGGATGTCCAAGGCCAACATCAGTAACTAATATCCATAACATCTTGGGGTTAGATGAATATTATCGACGATTTGTGAGAAATTTCTCACAATTGTCCAACCCTCTTACCAAGCTTACTCGAAAGGGAGTAAAGTTATCTTGGTTTGATGAATGTGAAGAAAGCTTCAAGGAGTTGAAAAAGCGGCGTATCACTATGCCCGTTCTCACTTTACCCACAAGTGGGCAACCTTTTTTGGTTTTCAGCGATGCTTCGAAGAAGGGATTAGGTTGTGTGCTGAAGTAGAATGATAAAGTGATATCCTATGCCTCATGGCAGTTGAAAATCCATGAGAAAAACTATCCAACACATGATCTGGAGTTGGTGGCAGTGATCTTTTCCTTGAAAATATCGTGGCATTATCTCTATAGGGAGAAATGTGAGATATATACATACCAAAAGAGTATTAAATATATATTCACATAGAAAGAGATTAATATGCGCCAAAGAATATGGATAGAGATCTTCATGGATTATGATTGTTCAATACATTACCACCTAGAGAAAGTGAACAAGGTGGAAGTTGCCCTAAGTAGAAAGGATCCATCGATTCTATCAATGATGAGAATTGAGAGGGATCCAATCTTCGTAGACTTGATGAAGATGGACATGGGAATCATAGAGAAGGGGACATAATAAATCCTTTCACAAATGATTGCTCAACCGTATCTTTTGTAAAGGTTAAAGGATCCTCAAAAGGATGATGTGGGAATTCACGAAAAAGTGGAAGCTATCGAAAAAGGGAAATCCTTGGAGTATAATGTTATTGAAGAAGGAATTGTGCGGTTTGTTAAAAGACTATTTGTTCCATCATGTCCGGAGCTGAAGAAGGATCTTTTGGATGATTCACATAGTTCAAATTTCTCTATTCACCGAAGGAGCAAAAAGATGTATCGAGACCTCTGAGAAAACTTTTGGTGGTATAATATGAAAAAGGAGATCGCTGAATATATATCAAAGTGTCTGGTGTGCCATTAAGTGAAAGTAGAGAGGCACGAGTCTAATGGGATGATGCAGCCATTGCACGTACCAGAATGGAAATGGGAGAACATCACCATAGACTTTGTCACCAGACTTCTGAGAATATTCAAAGGAAACAATGCAATATAGGTTGTTATGGATCGTCTTACAAAGACTCCACACTTCATTGCTATTCGGGAGGATTTCTTATTTGATCAAATAGCACGAATATATATCAGAGAAGTGGTAAGGTCGCATGGAGTGCCACAATCTATTGTGTCTGACTGAGATCCATGATTCACCTCTATGTTTTGGAAGAGTCATCAACATGCTCTGAATACTGAACTGAACTTCAGTACAGCCTATCATCCTCAAACTGATAGCCAATCCGAGCAGACTATCCAAACACTTGAGGACATGTTTAGAGCATACTCAATGGACATTACAGGAGGATGGGATCAACATATTCCTATGGTTGAGATCTCTTATAATGATAGTTTCCACTCGAGCATCCAAATGGCACCATATGAAGCCCTGTATGGGAAAAGGTGCAGAACACCGACATATTGGGATGAGGTCGGTGAACGTAAGCTTCTTGGACCAGAAATCGTCGAGGAAATGGTGGAGAAGGTGAAAACCATTCAGCAGCATATCAAGGTAGGCCAGATTCGACAGAAGAGTAATATAGATAATATTCGATGAGACCTTGAGTTTAAAGTGGGAGACATGGTTTTTCTATGCATATCTCCGTGGAAGAAGGTCATGAGGTTTAGAAAGATAGTGAAGTTTAGTCCAAGGTACATCGGTCCCTTCGAGATTCCTGATCGTGTCTGGGTTGTGGCCTATCGACTATCACTTCCACCTACCGTGGCCAATGTACATGATGTATTTCATGTATCCCTTTTAAGGAAGTACATACCAGACCCTTCACATGTAATCTCTTCTGAGGTGGTACATTTGGAGGATGATCATTCTTATGAGGAGCAACCAATGAAGATCATAGATTGTAGAGAAAAAGTTCTACAAAATAACACAATGCCCCTCGTCAAGGTGTTGTGGAGAAACCACAAGATTGAAGAAGCAACTTAGGAATTAGAGGAAATGATGAAGCTAAATTACCCACATCTATTTTTCTGTTTGAAAAATAAGTTTTGATGGAGAAATTTCTTAAGGGAGAATATTGTAACGACACAAAGTTTCATTAATGGAAATCCTTCTTGATCTAATTAAATGTCTCATTATGTAAAATTTTTATATAAAATGTCAACTTTTTTAATATTATGTTATTAATTGTGAATGTTTCTTTTATAGCCATTGAATAGTGATCACATGATTAGTATAAATATATGTCTTTAACAAACCCAATTTACTCAGTCAAAGGAATTGATGGCCTCATCCAGTATAATTTCTCCATACGAAACCCATTTTTTGGAGCTCAGAATAGAGGTGGCGTCTTTGGATTTCACTCTTGACCAAGACCAATCTGAACTTCATCATGTCAATCTCGAATGTGACCGTCTACAGGAAAAGTGGATGTTGATGGAAATTACCACTAGAGCGATGTTATCTGAGCCACCCCAAGAGTCGGTCACCATCACACACCTTACCCTTAAGTCCTATGTGGCTGTTTTAAGGGGTTATATAACAAATCTCTAGTACTATGATCATTTACATTATTATTTTTATATAATAATGAATATACTTTCTTGTCATTATTGATACATTGTAAATAGTTTTTAAAGTGAAAATAGTGTTTTTAGTTATTATTTAATTAAGAATTCTATTTTATTAAATTAAATTGATTTTTTGAATTAAATATTATCTTAATAAAATATTATTATTATTATTAAATTAATTTTATTATATATAAATGATCATAAAATTTTATGAATACAATTATAATTTTTATTAAGGTTTGAAATCCATTTCTGTAAAATCATGTGAATATTCGATAAATGTCGGTTTATATTTTAAAATTAAAAATTAACATATTTATAAAATTATTTTGATAAATTAAATGATATTTTTGGAATTAGAATATTGAAATTATCCAACGGTGAATTTTTCCTGATTTTCTGAGACAGTCAAATTTTTAGGTAAAAATTAAATACTGTTTAAATATATTATGTGTTTTATGACATCATAATGATCCAATAGTGATGTAATAAGAAAATATAATATTTATGTTCGGCCAATATATGTTTTACCATTAAAATAACGTGATTTTGGGTTTGTTTTACTTACTTTTCAAAGCATTAATGGAACCCTCAAAACTTATTAAACACCTTGTCTTTTTAAAATGTTTTCCATGGGAGTGTGACTCACTTCCACATAAGAAAACCTATTATTTTAAGAAGTTAGGACTTTGAACATATAAAATATTTTTTTCCTCTTCCATTTTCCAAAAACCATGGGAAAAAACCATTGGATGGTTTGTGTTTTGGATTAATTTAATATAAGGGATACCAAACCTAAATAATAAATAATTACCTCACCTTTTCTATATAAACCCACACAAGCTCCCACTTCTTCCTCACTAACATACTTTGTAGATAGTCCAACCACCTAACTACTCTCCCTAGAATCCTCCCATGTTTCCCCAACATCCCCAGAAGCCTCTCTCAAGCCACTCACAAGCCTTTGGAAGCACACTTCCAAGTAAGGGTTTTTCTTCCTTTCACATTTTTGTCCAATTTTCTTCATATTGTTATGCCCTTTTAATTTCAATTATAAATGTCGAGGTATTGTATTTCACCTCCCCCATAATTCCCTCTTATTGTTTGAATGATGGGAGACCCCTTTCTCTCTCATTAAATACCACCCATGTAAAACTGTTACTATGCCGAAATTCCGAAAGGAACTTCTCTCTCTTCTTTTACATTAAAGAAACACTTTTGTATCATGAATCTAAATTCCATTAAAATTGTTTGGAAATGTATCTATATGACCCTCTTACTGTACATTTCATGTTTATATGATGAGACACCCCTTTCTCTTACATTAAATGACTCCCATGTACACCCGTTACTATGCCGAAATTCTGAAAGGAACTTCTCTCTCCTCTTTTACATTCAAGCAATACTTTTGTATCATGAATATAAATTCCATTAAAAATGTTTGGAAATGTATATATATGACCCCCTTACATTCCATTTCATGTAAATATGACGAGACACCCCTTTCTCTCTCATCAATGATTTTTATGAATTCTTATGCCACGCCGTTACGCTTCCGAAATTGCACCAATTTTCTATGAAAATTCCATTGTATAGTGAATACCATGCCCATTTCACCATCAAGGGTAATCAACATTATGCACATTTACTTATTGATTATAAAGATTCATGTATTAATTCAATATTCTTTTATCATGAAATAAATGATCATATTTTATTAATCCATGTTTTATGATCCATGTGGAACACTTATGCATGAAATGAAATGTTTAAGAAGGGTGCGCCCTTAGAGCGCTCCAATGGATTGGGTAAAGTATAGTATCATTATACTCATTTGAAATGAGTGTTGACTCATGATAATTCAAGTGAAACAAGGGTTTTACTCATGCTACAAGTGCAATGAGGATTTACTCATGCTCCAAGTGCAATGAGCCTTGGCTCATGCTAATTCCATGTTAAGTGTTGTTGCCACATAACCATGTTATGATTATCACGCTTTATCATGATTTTATGTTCATGTTTCTTTTGTGATCTATTTAAATTTCTAATGTCTAACATGTATTGTACTCCTCATGTTATTCCATGTGTATTCCCTTACTGGGCTTTATAGCTCACCCTTTTCTTATGCATGTCTTCATGTTATCCCTTGCAATGCTAAGTATGAGGGAATGTAGTGGTCATCTAAAGGATGTTTTCACGAAGGATGTCGTATTTCATGTTTTAAGTTGTTATGTAATGATCCTAATCCCCAAATACACTATACCTCTCGATCTTCCATGTTGTATTAAGTGAATAGTTTATGTAATAAATAATGTTTATGTTTTTAATAAATGCAGGGTTGTCATACCAACACCAAGTGGAAAATGTAATCTGTGATTTGGATAGATTAACAGGAAACCACAACATAATTGATTCCATTCCTTTCCTGGAAAAAGTTTATTAACAATATTTTGAAATTCATTTATTAAAAATTTTTGTTTTAAAATATTGTCAATTAATAATAGTGATCCCTTTTTTAAAATCCAATACAAGCCACATCCAATTTTCCAAAAGAAATTATCATTTTTAAAAAATTTCCAAAACAAAATTTCAAGGTAAAATATTACAGGGCTGTGCCCAAAATAAAAAAGTATTATAATATTAGAATCATGTGTAGAAAAATAAAAAAATACAATCATTGTTATTAACCATGTCATTTCCTAAACATCGTTAGAGTTATTCATGGATATACTTGGTTCGGAATCATATACCAGTGTTTGGTGAAACTCCATAGTTAATAACTAACAAGATACCTTAATCTTGCCTGACCAGTGGCATAACCCACTAGGCCTTTATGATATACAAGGGGTACCAACAAGTTTATTCTCGGTCAATCAACAAAAATCACTCGATCCTCTAAAAGATTCCCTTGAACCCATGGTAAATTTATACTACGTATGGGTGAGGCCTTTTAACATGCGAGTTATCTTACATACCATCACTGCACTTGCCTAGCCTATACACGATCACCACCATTACTATAATCCATAAAGGGAAACCCATTATATATTGCTTCTCGTGAAATACCTATACATTAACTAACCAAACATTTATAAATGTAATTTTGTTCATTTTTATTAATTTCACATAGTATAAATCACATGAAATCACATCGAGACCAAAATAAAAACAATATAAATGAATAATTAATGAAATAAGAAGAATATATAAAAGTTAAGGTTCCAATCCTAGGGGTAGAGTAACATAGACTTAGGAATAGTAATAGGACCACTATGAATAATAATGTGACCAAATTAATTGTAGAATCAACCATGAATTTAAAAAAAAATTCCATCTTATATGTGAAAATATTATATAAATATATCTTAGTACATGTAAGTAAATAATTTAAAAATTATTAATTAAGCGTTGGTCATAAATATTTAATTATTGATTTATAATTAATGTAATATTTTAAAATAACATTTATTTTCATTTAATGTATTCTGAAATTAATATTTTTATTTCTTCTGATATTATGATAATATTATGTGACCTAATGAAATTTTTTGAAGAGTTCCGAAATAAGTTGTAATTTTAAAATATCTATTTTTCAAGTAAATTATTATTTTAATTAAAAATTTAATTAATAATATTTATAAAATTAATTTCATAATATGTTGTACATTTTGGAATTCTACACATTAAAAAATATTTGATGTTATTTTTTTGAATTTTTTTTAAATACATCTATTTTGGTTAATTGTAAGACATGATAATTTACTATAAATGATAATAAAATGATTTTAGGTGTCATGATTTGGTCATGCATGAAGTACATGACCATTGGTTATAAAAAAAAATAATAATAATTACTATATATTGTTACAATAATCATCAAATTTTATTATCTTCAAGAAAATAATAAAATAATGATTAAAATAATATGAAAACACCACTCTCCCCCACTATAAATACCACCCACACACCCTCTTCTCCTCACTCATCTCAAGCACTGAGGCCTACCGAATTACATCCAAAAATCATTCAATAACTCCTCCTCTATGTATAGTAGCTATTTTTATCATCACAATAACAAGAATATGTTCATTGAGGAAGTTCAAAAGAGGATATTTCAAGTGATGAATCCTCCCTCTTTGTCTTTTAATATCCTTTCAATTTCATTTAATTTATTATTCTCTCATCACATCCCTTAATCCAAATGTAACAATGAATATAGTAAATTATATATAATGTAATTATATAATTTTAATGTAATATCCCTGATTAAACTCCTCCATCCCTATCTCTCCTATAATAAAAATGAAATCATTGCCTGTGATGTTTCAACTAACCAACATTTTTGGTCTTGCACATTCTTTTTCTTTATACTCTATCACGTATGTGAATATTACCATTCAATGGTTTAAAAAATATCTTAACTTGTATTCTATAACCGTTTTTATTTTCGTAAATAACTTATTCTCATAATAATATATGATAAAACAAAATGAGTTTTTTGTGTTTGAAAAAACTCCCAAATTAACCTAAAATGTTCAATATTACCCTTTATCTATCGAATTATCCTCTCAGTATATAACCAACTAATTTTTAATATAATTTAATCCCTTGGAGGATCATTAATAACATATAATAAAAAATTTTATGTTCATCCTCATTTTAAATGAACTACCATTCATGTATACAAATGAACTGATTTGGAAAATAAAGAAAATGAACACTCTCGAATGATGAAATTAAACACTATCACTCATAAAATGGAAAATATAAGAATATAATTAAAACCTAATGAATTATATTCTTGTATAAAATGTTTTTTAATTGTTTATTAAATAATATAATGTTATTATACAATACATTAATGTGAAGAAAGTGTTTGGACACAACGTAAGGGGAATTCTCAAACACAACAATATTTCAACAGGATTTCCCCCTTTCACACTATTTTCATTATGTTTACTCCATATATATCATTTAATATTCATTATCTTAAATTTTCAAGGATATAAATGTTTTTTAATTGATATTATCATGAACAGAATGTTTTCTAAAATAACTCTTGTTTCAAAAAACACACTTCAAAAGATTATTTCTTCATCGCTCAAACTTGACATTTCTTATATAAAGTATGTTATTACTTATTTTATTTGGGACCCCAATTTTTTTGAATATATTCTTTATGAAATTAAAATCATTTCTTTCTGTGGTTTATTTTATGTCGATGTCTGATATATTTTTCATGGGGCATGAATGAAAATGAAAATGTTAAGATGTGATGGGTGCACCCAAAACTATATAATGAAAAATAAATGATAAGATGTAACAAGTGTGCCTGAAATAATATAGGGATACAATTCATTTATTAATTATATATATCTCGTTAGGAATGTGAAATATTAGTTAACATAATGTGAGCTTTGTTCACAACTTTGTGTGGTAGTTGAAACCCAAGATATTATTATTCATTTTTATGCATTACTACATTCCATGTATTTTTATAATTATTCCTCTCATGATTAATATCCATGAATAATTTTAATATAATGATTATTTACCCACATTTAATATTGTTTCATGATCTTACCTACCCACATAATAATATTTTTAGCTTACCCCTATTTGATTCATATCCTTAGGTGACTACAGGTATTAAGGAGAACACACGGGATAATAAAAAGTTAGAGAAGAATGAATTAAATAAATTTTTATGTTATAAGTTTTAAATGTTATGTATGGTCTATGTTTTCCCAAGACACTCATACTTCGGATCCTAATTTTTTAATGTTTTTATATTGATAAAATGATTTAATATTAATGTTATAAAATAATGGGTCGCAATTGTTTGTATCATAATAGAGTTTAGATAATTTGGGAATTAGAATTAGATAACCTATGTTAATCCCATATAATGAGACTAAGTATATGTAAGAAGAGAAGAAGATTTGATAAATAGAGGTATCCAAAAAGATATCCCTTTAGAATTAATTTTACAAAGGGAATGATTGTTGGTGACTTTTTGATATATGGTTTGTTCTAACATTTTCAAGTTTAATGAATGTTGGGAAGTAGTATTAAACTGGACAATAGACCACGTGATAGACAGTGCAGTGATTCCATGAATGACATCCCCAATGATTTGGGTGATGGAGTTCAACATCTTAGGGTGATTCATACCCATCAATCTCAGTTTATTAATAATAACCTGAATAATGTGGAACATACCCCTTCACCAAAGAGAGAGAAACTATATATCGAGTGTTTTATGTGGCAACGTCAACTAATGTTTAGTGGATATTAGTATCCAGTAGTTGTGAAGAAGTGGTCCAACTATATGGAGAAGATATTTTTTGTTCTTCACATTTCTTAGATAGAGAAGGTGTCTCTGGTTTTTTATCATCTATAAGGAGAGGCCGATCAAAGATTGGATTAGATTAAGGACTCCAATTCAAGGGAAAATTAAATAGATTGAGTAGGAGGACATTAAGATAATTCTTCTTAAGATGTATTTCCCTTGAACTCTTCTAATAAATATAAATTGAGATTTCATAGAGCTAAAGAAAAAGGATGGTGAATATTTCATGGCATGTGAAGAAAATTTCATAAGTATTTCAAGGCAATCATCTAGTTTGGTTATCATAAATGATAGAAATATTGATATATTAATTAGTGATCTAAAAGCAAACCTTCAAATGGATCTTGAAATTAGAAAAATTGGTATTTATGTATATGTTTTTTGATTTTCTCTCAAGGTGGAGATGGAGTTTGGAGATTGGTCTGATGGATATGGTGATAAGGAAGGAATGATGGAATTTCAAGATATATGATCTCATGAGAATGGGGAAATGAAAATTCCACCACCCTCACATAAAAAATAAGGGATGAATAATAATGGGAACTAAATAAAAGGGACAAGGAAATGATTCATGTGTTGGAGAAAATTCCACTAAGATCATGAATATCAATAAGACTTGAGGATTTAGGATAATGTAATGGAAGAAATGAGGGAACCACACTTGATCCAATGCTAAAATTGTAGGGATCAAGGAAACTATGAAAATGAGTTCACTAAACCTTTATTGTTTGAGGGTATTTAGCATCATCATCCACTAAATACAAATGATCAGTGAATGTATTATTCCATCCCTATGGCTGAAGTGGAGAAAAAACGAAGTCATATAAGGTACACTTCTTATTCACTAATGAATGATATTTTCTAATTAGATAGTGGTTCTATGCATTCCATCAAATAATTAACATTTTCTGACACAATTGAATAAAATACCAAAAACCATGAAGTAGATATATATTTAAAAATAACTAGTGGTGAAATCAATATAACCCAACTGTTTTAATCTTCTCTCATTGGCATATTTGGGAGGACTCTTCCATAAAATCTTGACATACACCCCTGGGACAAATTAAATGATATAATGGGAATGAATTATCCATTTTAATATAGATAACAATTAAACTATTTTAATAAAGGAATATATTTTCATTTTTCCAACCATCCCATAATCATCTTAAAATGAATGGATGATCACGAATTTCCTTTGAAAAATCCATCATTATTTTGTGTGTTGATTGCTGGAGAAGAAGAATACGTCGCTCAAATGGTTGAGTAAAAAGGAAGGTATCAACCTAGGGTAAATGAATATTTTTAGGGGATGAAATGTTGTATTTACTCAATATTTATTCATAATACTACCATATCATGAGCTAGAGTTCCTGATAGAACACATATCTTGTGTTACTCAAATTAAAAAGACTCCATATAGGATGTATCATATCAAAATGGAGGAGTTAAAGAATCAGCTACCAAAGCACTTGAAAAAATGGTTTATCTTCCCTAGTACATTACCATGGGGTGCACAAGTTATCTTTGTTAGGAAGAAGGGTATATCAATGGGGATATGTATATATTATTTGTAGCTCACAAAGATCACCCAAAATAAAAAGTATCCACTTCCAAGGATTGATGACCACTTCTATTAGCAAGGATAAGGCCAATAATTCTCTAATGTGGATCTCCTTCTAATGATCATAAAATATAGGTTAATAAAGAAGATATTCATAACACTACCTTAAATAGATTTGATCGGCACTATGGGTTTTTTGCGACTCCTGTTGTACTTTCTAATTCCCCTACAGTCATCATGGATTTGATTAATAGTGTCTTTAGACTTTACCTCATGAAATATTTGGTAGTGTTTGGTGATTATATTCTCAAATTCCCAAATATAAAAGAGGAATATGATAAACAACTAAAGATTCTATTGGTGATATTGATGAATTTTAATTTTTATCTATTTTCATCATGTGTTAATTTTTGATATAGGTGGTAACATTTTGGGAACATTTTATCTCATGTGAGAATATTTTTGTTGAATTTTCAAAAACAAAGGTGATTAATGAATGGCCTAAACCCTCTAGTTTCATAGAAATATGTATTTTTGTTGTATTATTTGTGTAATATTGATGTTTGGTTTGAATTATTTCTCTATTTTTTACCACGTTAACTTTGTTAACATGTTTGGGGGTAAATTATGTCTGAATGGATGAATTTGAGGGAAGCATTATAGAGTTAATGAAAAGAAGATCACCGCATCTATACTCACATTATCAAAAATTGGAGATTGTTTTGTGATATAATGTTATGATTCAAGGAAAGGCTTAGGTTTATTACTCTTTAAAAATGATAATGTGATAGCCCAGGCCTCACAACAGTTTAATAATCCTACGCAGAACAACACAACGCAAGATCTGGAGCTAACATATATGATTTTTAGCTTGAACATTTGGTGGTACTACCTCTATTGTGAGAATTTTCACATATATACTGATCACAGGTGCCTAATATATATATTCACACAAAAAGATCACAACATGAATAAATGGAGATGTTTAAAGGAAATCAAAGGCTATTATTTCTCTATTCACTCTCATTCTATAAAGGAGAACAAAGTAGATAATGTTCTTAGTAGAAAATAACCAACTAAACTATCCATGTTGCAGATCGGTAGAGACCCTATATCCTTAGACAAGCAAAGGATTGATTTTTTTTATCATAAAGTCAATTAATAAATCATATGTTTCTCAAATTATTCCTATCCATATATCCATAAGAAGATAATGTAGTCATAAAGGGATTAACTAGATTTACAAAATGAGGTGAATGTAGTAATTAAGGGAATCTGATATAGTTCTAGGTCGATGATGATTGTGTGATTTATATTGGAATGAGGCTATGTGTTCCTTCATCAACTAGGATAATGAAGGATCTATTAGAAAATGAACAAAGCTCAAATTTCTCTATAAATCCTTTGAGTAACATGATGTACCCTGATAATTGGAACACATTATGTGGGATAACATGAAGAAGGAGATTGGAAAGTATATCAAAAATTTGTTGATATATAAAATAGTTATGGAAGAGTGAAAAAAATCTAAAGGGATGATGGTACAATTTTATATACCAATATTAAAATGGGATAATGTCACTATGCACTTTTTCATAGTTCTGTTGATGATATCCAAATGAAATAATGTGATATTAGTTATGGTAGACTGACTGACCAAGACTGCCTATTTTATCTCTATCAAATAATATATATTTATTAAAAAACATGAAACTATATATTTTAGGAACTGGTGAGATTTCATGGGGTTCCACATTCAATTTACTTGGATCATGAACCCTAGTTCATGGGTAAATTCTAGAGGAGTCTTCAATATTCCTTGAGTACATAATTAATTTTCATCATGTACTGTCAACTGGTAACTGATTTCCAATAAGGAAGGACTATCCAGACACGTGAATGTATGCTAAGAGTCTTCCCCTTAGAATTAAATGGTTTATTTTTTGAGTATCTCCAATTTTTTTAGTTATCATTAAACAATAGTCCACTCAAGTATTTAGATGACTCTATATAAATCTTTTTATGGATGGTGATGTAGAACTCCAACCTAATGGGGTGATGTTAGAGAAATATATCTAATTTGACCTTATAATGTTCAATAAATGAAGGAAAAGGATAAATCCATCCATAAATATATAAAAAACACTACATGTTGGAAAAATATCTATGTTGACAACATTGGAAGGGGCTTGTATTTCGACATTGGAGATAAAATCTTCCTTCGAATATCACCATGGATGAGGCTCATATGGTATGGAATGAAAGAGAAGATAGGACCAATTTACATTGGCTCTTTTTATATTATTAAACACATATGATCCATGTACTATAAACTATAAAATCCATTGAATATGGCTTAATTTCATGCTGTGTTTCACATATCAGAATTGTGGAAGTACATAATAGATCCCTCACATTTATTGAACTCATATGTGTTATAGCTAAAAGATGATCTCTTTTATGATGAGAATCAAATAAATATTATGGACCTGATAGATATGTTTATTTAATAAATGAAAACCCACATTTTCAATAGGTTTTTTAGGAACCATCATAATGAAGAAGCATCCTTGGAACCAGTGGATGTGGTGAAGGAGAAGTACCCTCACTAGTTTTTTTAAAATGAAATTTAAACACAAATTTTTAAATGCGGTGATGAATATAGAAATTAAATCATTTATTAATGGAATTTTTTTTCTTGTTATAGTAATGAAACATATTATAAATAACATAAAATCATTTATATACCAAAAACAATTATAAATGAAAAATTAATAAAATAAGAAGTATTTTTATAAGCTAAGGAACCAATTCTAATGAAATATTAACATGACCAATAGAATATTAATATGCAAAATATGAATATAAAATATCAACATTTAATATTATACTCAACCATGAAAGTTTAAATAATAATATTAATCTTATAAGTGAAAATATGATATTGTTATATTAGAGTATAAGTATGTAAATATTTTAAGGATTGTTAATTATGTGTTGGTCATCAATATTTAATTACAGTGGTATAACAAATTTAATAATATAAAATAAATTTTATTTCAATAATAGTTATTCACAAATTAATATTTTCATTTATTATAATTTTAAGATAATTTTATTAGAGATTCGTATTTTATCAAAGTGTTTCAAAATCAGTTATAATATTAAAATCTCTATTTTCCAAGTAAATAATTATTTTAATTAATAATTAAATTTATAATTTTCTTTCATAAAATGGAGTTCATATTTTAATTATACTTGTCAAAATATGGTTGGTGAATTTTTTTTTTTATTTTTCTAAAATAGTTGAATTTTTTATGAATAGTAAATTACAATAATTTACGATAAATGCTAAAAACCAGAATTTTTTAGTCATATTTTAGTAATTGTTGATTTAAATGACCATTGGGTCAAACTCACATGAACTAATTAAAATTATTGTTATAATAATCCTCGCTATTTCTTTTTGTGATATAAATAATAAAGAGATGATTAAAATAATAAGAAAACACCACTCTCCTCCACTATAAATACCACAGTCACACCCTTTTCTACTCAAACCACTGAATCATTGATCAATTCCTATTTTATACCAAAAACCATTCCCTATCCCCTCCATAAATTCCATGATTACTTGGTATCATCAATATACCATGCCTAGGTGCCCTAAGGAGGCTCTAAAGGGGGGATTCAAAAGGTAAATCTTCTCTCACTTTTTCTTTTCTATTTACGTTCAATTTTATTTCTTTTCATATTCTATCATAACCTACCTTCCTAAAATAGAATTTTAACTCCATTATATTACATATAAAAGACATATATCATGTTAATGGTATATATATCATTAAAATCATACATATCTTCCTTTTATCTTAAAAATGAAATCATTGTATGTGATATGTCAATTTATCTACATCAAGGGTCATGCACTTTCATTTTATTGAAACACAATCAAGACAATGAATATAGAAATTAAATGGTTTAAAAAGGATTTTAAATTGTATATTCTAACCCTTTTACGTATTATAATGAAAATATTATCATAATTCATAATGATATTACTATGTCAGCTCATTTTGTTTGAAAAACTGACTGAATTATCCTAAAAATATCATCATTAACTTTTATCTAATGAATTATCCAAGTTGTATATAACCAAATCCTTTCTATGATCATTTAATATTCTAGAGGATAATTAGTAATATATAATAACTATTTTTTACTCTAATTTAAAATTTTCATTCATTCGGGTAAATAAAAGAATTGATCATTAAAACTATAAATAAGAACACAGTCGAATGGCAAAATTAAAATATTTTACTCATCCAAATAATAATAAAAGAGAATAATAAAACCATTATGAATTATATTAATGTGTAAAAGGTTGTGTATTTTTTAAATAATTAATGTATTATCATTTTAAAAGAAATTAAAGTTTAGATAGAATTTGGACACTAGTTAAGGGGAATTCTCAAACCCATCTATCATTCTTTGTGTTTTCCTTAGTTTAACCTTTTTTTAGTATGGACATTCATTAAATATCATTTTATCAAATGTATTTTATCTTTTATGGGATATACATTTTTTAATTGATATTGTGAAAAAAATGTTTTCTAAAATTACTCTTCTTTTAATGAATCACACTTTTAGAGATTGTATCTTCTTCACTCAAAGTTTATGATTCTTATACCTAGTATGTTATTCAATATTTCACTCAGAAACTAATTGATTTTGAAACTATTATTTATTAAATTAAAATCATTCATTTACTTAAGTTATTGTATGGACCTTATTGATATATGTTCTATGTGGTATGAATGATAATTTAAATGTTATGATGTGACGATTATGCCAAGAATTATATAGCATAATGTAAGTGATAACATGTAATGGTTGTACTTGGAATAATATAGAAATCCAATTTAGTGGGTAATGTGATTTATCTCATGAGGAATGAAAAATACATATGAAAATTATACTAGATTTGATCACAACTATGTGTGGTATTTGAACACTACGAAATTATGTTTTATTTTACTGAATTGCCACATTCATTGACTTTTCATAATTTTTCCTGTCATGATTATGATCCTATGATTATGTTATGAAAATAATGATTGTTCCCACCTCATGTCCTATTTTTTCATTGTCATATCTATCCCCTTATGTGGGTTTTTAGCTCACCCCTTTTTGATGTATAACCTTATTTGAGAACTTGTACATTGGAGAATAGAATAGACAATAATAACATAGAGGAGAATGAATTAAATAAATTTTTATGTTTTATGATGTAAAATATTTGTATGGTACATGTTTTACCAAGACACTAAACCTTTCGATCTTCATTGTGTATTGTTTTTATGTTGATAAAATTATGTAATCATAATTTATGAAAAAGAAGGGTCACTATATATACATATATTTCACATCTAGGAATGTACCAATAGTGTATTTACATCATATGAACAATAAAAATAATATTTATAAACATAAATTTTTTCAAAAAAGGCCTCTAATTTTATCCACCACATTGAATTATTCCAAAAACTCATCAAAATCCTTTCTAAATCAATGAGAAATCCCACACTCACTGAGAATTTATGGAATGGTCCTTCAATCCAACATTCACCCACACACATCTCAGTTGAAAAACATGCCTCTATCCTTTACAAAAACACATACAAACAACTTCAAGGGGAAATTCGGCCATGATTTAATGAAAATGTTTAGAATTGTTTTCTAATATTAATAAACAATACATTATTTCATATTGGAAATCATAAAACGATTTTGATAAAAAATAATGAGGGATGATAAAAATAAATGGGACATGTTTTTTAGTGTGACATACTCATTGGAGTGAACATTCATTCCTACACATTTTATGTTCTCATGAATAATTCTTAGAAATAACTTTTAGAAACAACACATTCCCTTTTAAAAAACCCAAAAATCCCCCACAATAATAAAAGAAAAGAGAACCCCATTTTTAATGAATTTATTCTACAATTATCAAGCCACTTATGATACTGCTTCACACAGATAAATCAAAAAATCATCAAATTTTAAAAAATATCACTATTTGAAAACATCATCCAAATCACACAATTGTTTCCATTAAAACACTACATAAAATTTTATCAAACCAATTTCATATAAATTTATATATGCATTAAAAATAATCACTTCAAACCCTATTTATAAAAAATTATACCAACACAAAATAAAAAATAATAATAAAATTTATGAATTATAAAGGTAGGAATCATATATAATAATTAATTTAAGGCATACAAGAATCAATAGGTTTAATCGAAAAAGAATAACCTTGAAACACCAACCTCGATGCTGTATGAATCCAAGGAAACCCTTGGAGATTATAGATCTAAGCGCCATAGAAATTTCAAACACTAAAGATCCAAATGAAACTGAACCAAGTATTAATTATATCCATTAATGGTTGGATATATAATGAAAACCCTATTGAAAACCAAGGGATCATGGGCGGTAGATAGGAAGAAGGAAAAATCAACCAAAAACCATTAAATTATACATTGGAATCTTGAAAAAAAAGAAAATGGGTGGATGATAGTCAAGGGATAAAGGATTTTGGGACCCCTTGGTTAACCACAACCAAGAGGGGATGAAGAATCTTGATTTTGATATATGAGGTAGATAGAGAGAAAACTGGGTTTAATGATTTTTATGACCTGGAATTACCACATGGTTTGGGCCGTATGGTTTACGTAACTGAGAAACAACTATGTGTTAGCCAATGCCTAGGGGAGGACAGAAAAAATGATCAACCCAGATAGTTTGTGCGATGGTGTGAAAAATATGTGGAACCTTTTGTCTGTTTCCTAGGTTCTGGGATGAAAACACCCCATATAAAAAAAACACTAAAACGTTAACTGATAATGAATCCCAAACCTCAAGCAAGAGATATAATAAAATGAAAAAGATAAAATAATTTTTTATTTATGGTCATGGTGTGAAAATTCTACCAATCATAGACACATTTTGACTCCATAATTTCACCCATCCAAAAGATAACCAAAACTTGAATCCATGTTTGATCAAAAAAAAGTGAGAAAAAGAGAACCTCATGAGGACTTTTCACTCTACAAGACACACCTGATTGATCTATAAGAAACCACTGCCCATGGATGAGAGAATAACATGGGGATTTTTTCTCCATGTGAGGCCACAACATGACACTAGATCACCTACATTGTAATCCCTTAATCCAAAGAAAAAAAGAGAGGGACCAAATCCAGAACTACCACTGGTATCTCAAGGATTAGAACGGGAATGATTTGGAATTCTATTATTGTACCTACCTATAATATCCTAATAGTCCTAATCCCTAACAACTTGACACCCAAAAAAACTATAGTCTCCACTGATTCCATTTTTCCCTGAACCGAACCTTGTCCAAAATGAATTGGTTACCCATGGTTATCTGAGAAATGTCCCAAATGGAATTCCTTATCCCTACTAGATTGAAATTAGTGATGGCCACAAAAAAAATATGATGGGAATGATTACTATAAAATTAATCATGATCATATGAATAAACTAAAAAACAAAATCTTAGTTAAGGTAAGATGCTAGTTTATATATAAAATAAAACAAAACATGAAGAAACAAATTACAAAATTAGGAATAAAAAACTAAAAACACAACCACACTACAATGATTTCAATGCGACCTTAAGGTCACCTCCATCAATGTGTACAAACCGAACTAAAAATCAGGCCAATAACATTTATAATAGGATAAGAGACTAAAAATAGAAAATATATGAGGTATAACAACACTGAGTTGAACAAGTAGGCTGTGATCTAGACATCTTAGTAGGCAACCACCATATAATCCATGTCTTTCCTTTCTAAAAAACAGTCCATTTACATTTTTTTGAAATATATTTATCTAAAACATGGGTTTCACTTTTTATCCAGAACACATAGTGTTACCCTATTTTAAAATCCAACAAACTCAATATCTCATTTTCCAAAACCAGTTGTCATTTTTTTACAAAAAAAAATGTCTATGTAAAGTAGTACAAGGCTACGATGAAAATAAATTAGTACTATAAGAATTGAATTAAGTGCTGAAAAATAAAAAAAACAATTATAGATAGTAAACATGGTCTTTCATAAACATCACTAGAAAAATCCTTTGATGTACTTAGTTTGGAACCACCTTCTATAATATCGTGAAACACCATATTAAATAACTAACTGGATTCCCTCAACTAGCCTCCATAGTAGAAAAACCCACGTGGCCTTTACATCATCCATATGGTACCAACCCATCTAATCAAGGTTAATCAACATCCATAAATTGACACACTAAAAGACCACCGAGAACCCATGGGAAAAGTATACTATGTAAATAGGAGGCTCTAACATGTATGAGTCAACCGACCTCCCATCACTGCATTTTCCTACCCCAAACACAGACACCACCAATATGATAAACCAAAAAAATAAATCCACCCTATTGGGGTGCCCAATACATATATATACATATATTTTATATCTTCAAAGGTTCCCATCAGGCTGTGAAATCTTATAAAAATTAATACCATGATTTAGAGACATATGAGCTTCCCAAACATGCCTTTAATCTTATGCACCCAAAAGAATTATTCTAAAAAAAATTCTAAATCCATTTCCAAATAATGAGAAATCCCACAATCACGAAGAAATTTTCAAATATTCCATTACAACAACATTCACCCAACACATCTCAATTTCCAAACATGCCACTACCCTTTCCAAACACTCACCAAAACATGGTTCAAGGCTATCTTTGGAAATTATTGGGTAACACACATAAAATTACATGTCCAAATCACTAGAAACAACACATTCCCTCCATTTGAAATCAAAAACCAATTCTTATAAAATGGAACGATGGAGGGATGAGTAACATTTATAGTAGAGGAGTTTTAGAGTTCCATATTCATTTTAGAAAACATACATTTGTTCATGATCTAAGTGTTTATGAAACCTTTTTATAAATCAATTTTGGAAACCCCAAATTATCTTTCACCAAAACCAAAAATCCCACAAAATAAATAAACCTATGAAAACCCATTTACAATACATTTCCTCTAAAATTCTAAACCAATATATGTTTCTGGGTCAAAAAAAATCCAAAAAAATAATCCAATCAATTTTATAGAATATCCTTAGGGGAAAAATTATCCAAATCACCCAAATTCTTTCATCAAAACACAATTGGAATTTTATCGATCCCATTTCCAATAAATTCTCATAGGCATAAACAATGAATCACTTCAAAACCAATATTTAAAAAATTCTTCTAATATGAAAATATCATAACAAACTTACTATGGAAATTATGAAGGAGAGAATCATATTTATTATTTAATTGAATGCATCCAAACATAAATAGGTTTCTTTGAAAATAGAAAACAAGGAAGAAACTATAAATATGGCATGTGAACATAACAAACTCTTTGAATATGAGAAACATAAGCCCCATGGACCAATCAAACAACCTATATCCAAAATAAAAAGAACCAAGAATAATCCATTTCCATTATGTATCATCCCTGAAAAAAAATCCTCAATGAAAAAAGGGTTCAACAGGGGAATAGAGAAAAGAGATAGTAACAACCTAAAAAACCTATATCATACCTTAAATGTTTGATGATCATACCATGGTGGAAAGGGAGACAAGGGAGAAGGGGTATTTGGGACACCATGGTTCCCCAAAACAGAGAGTGGAGGAGGAATATAGATTTTCGGTTCACATGGGTGGAGAAGGAAAACCAGGTTTTAAGATTTTAGTGTCCAAGCATGACCAGACATTATGGCCGAACATTTTACCTCACCATGTGCCAAGCGTGTGGTAGACACTAACCATGGGATGATGGACCACACGATCAACCCGCATGGTTTGAGAAATTGTTGGAATACCATGTGGTACGATTTTATTAATTCTTGTTCTAGATGCATTGGTACCAAGGCTAACCGCATGGTATCTACTAACAGTGTGGTTCCCATATGTTGGAAAAAAATCACCAAACAATAAAAAAACTCAACAATTTTAGTTGGGGATTAATACCAATCCTCGACCAAAAGAACCATGTTTAATAAAAGGATAAAATAAAGATGTATCTAAGGTCGGGGTGGGACAATTATCCCCACCATAGAGCGTTTATTCCCCTAGAAAGTCAACAGCACAATTTTATCCAAAACTCGAATCCATGACTGATTAAAACTGAGGGACACCAAGATCCTAGAGTTGGATTTTCAATCCACATGTTACTCCCAATAGATTGAGAAGAAACCACATCCAAAAGGATAAGGGGAGAAGATGAGGGAGATCTCCCAACTATAATTTATCAACTTGCACAAAATCATTAAACCCTAAACAACACCACCAAAACAAAAATAAGATACCCACAATGAGGAAAACCAAAAAACTAGGACACCAGGATGAGTGAACTAACACAAACCTTTCCCCATTTACAAAATAACACTCTAAAAGGGACCATGAACTACCAACACAACTATCTTATACTCCTTATCATTAATGAAACACCACCCTTCTTGGAACTAAAAACATTACACACCTGCAAAAATCCACATTGATATGGGACACTCACAAAAATAATCTCAAATCGAACAAAAAAATAGATACAACATTGATAAACTCCTCAAAAAATAAAAATCTTCAAATAATAACAACTAAATCTAAAACCCTAAATGACCCATATACGGGATAAACACACCCAAAGAAGAACAAATGATTCCAGTGGCCACATTGAGATGAGAAAAACTACTTAGGTCTTGAAAGAACTAGTTCATCACATTTTTACAATAGAATGATGATCTTAAAGCAACAAAAAAAATGAAACAATGAATATTTTTATCCCAAACCATATATATAAAACCGAGCTAAAGTTTAATGAACCCCAAAACAACCATTGACTGCGTTTGAGCTTCACACTGAGGCATGTGGCTAGATCCTTGATGACTAATGCCTGTCCTACCTCACATTCATGCACTAGAATCATACGATCCCAAATATTACTTTGATAAATTCATTATGCAGCACTTCTCTAGATGACCCGTATGACACAATGATAACTGGTCTTTAGATGGATGTCACAAGAAAACGTTGAATGTCGAAACCAAGTTCATTAATGGGTAACAAGGTAATGATATGATGAAATTGAAGCTAGAACCAACAAAATATACAATATAGAAATAGGTTACTCTGTAATTAAATACTCACCAGATGTGGAACCATTACGAATAATGAGAGAAACAAAATTTCCCACTACCTCTACTCTGGAAACTGGCCTAGCTTGGAAATATTCTCCACCAACTTCTCAAAAAAATATCTTAAGAAGAGAGGACCAAATCCATGATCTCTAGATGAATATCCACATGGAATAAAGAATACGTTACCAGATCATGTGATTCCACCACTGTATAAATTGAAAATAACTTTTTTGTGGCCAACATAGGTCTTCACAGTCCGTTGGCTATGAAAAATACTAATGATCACATCCCATTTCTTCATCTTCACCTCCTCAGGTGTAATACTTTAGAAAATTATTGGTAAAAAAAATCCCAAAAAATTCTATAATGTATAAATGGTGGTGAAAAAAATTCCCATTAATCTAAATATGAACATTAAAAAACCAATAAGATCATGAACTTGAACATCTGTGAGAGTTCCCAACAACCTCAAAATGTGATTGACCTCATCAAGCCACTCCACTACCTCTATATGACCTCGATCACCATAAGGAATACGATACACTTAAGAAGAATCAGACATTGGGCATGACTCATTAGAAATTTTGGGGAACATTCTAGGAATCGTGTTCAGAGAAAAACTAAAACATAAAACCAACATCAAACTGATGGAAAATCAAAAGAAACACATTGAGGGAAAAAGAAACATCTCAAAAGCCAAAAAAAATACACACCCAACCTAAAATTTCCTTTAAAAAGAAACCATTTTCATTTAAATTTCAAATCCACCTTCTAACAAGGCCACTTTTCACAAACAAACCCACATTCTAGTAAATAATACCACTTTTCAATCAATTTCATTCATTCATATTCACTTTATAAAAACATCGTAAGACTCTAATTTTCATTGTCCGCCCATGAAATCATGTGAAATTTCGCACATGTGTTCACCAATTTACATCCATATGTGCCAACATGCACTTTCCATACACAAACCCTCCCATGTTGAAACAATATTAAAGAATACAAAGGGGGTCCCAAAACATTTCCAATTAAAAATATAACAGCAAAAAATATTTAGACAAACAAAATTACACTAAACCCCATTTTATCTATTTTATTCAATTTTATTGAAATAATTTTTATTTTAAAATAATTTTATTATTAAAAAATACACATACAACAACTAAAACCAAGAAGAATAACAACATGAAAAAAACAAAAGAAGGATAAACTATTAGTAATTATTAACCCAGTGACATGGTATTGGGCCATTCGCTAAGTAAAACATAACACTAAGAGGACCGCGAACAAAGATAATGGACAAAACATGCCTCAATACTCCATTTGAGGTTACAATATGACACCAGATCACCTCCATTTACAACCTTCAGTCAAATTAAAAAAAATACTAAAATCTGGGATTACCCCTAGTAACTTGAGGATAAGAACAAGAAACTATTTGTGACACTCCTCCCACACCTACCTCTCATGTCCTTGCAATTTTAATAACAAACTACCTAACACCACCAATAAAAAGAGCCTCCTTTGATAACATTTTTCCACGAACAAACTAGGATCAACCTTGATCTATTCCTCTATATTGATCTATGACAAGTACCGAAGGGAGTTACAGATCCCCACAATTCGGAATGTAGCATTGAGAATCAAAATAATACAAGGGAAATGATTTCAACCCAATTAATCAATTATCAGATGAATAAAATAAATAATTGAGTCTTTGTAAATATAAACAAGCTGATTCAGATAGAAAGTAAAACAGAATAAGTGGAAACTAAATTAAAAATTTGGAAAACATATAAAATTGGACTATGCTACCATGTTCTCCATTTTCCCTCAAGGTCGCAAACCTCTATGAGTCTAAAACAATGCAACATTTATTACATGAACATGAAAACATGTGGATGAAACAAAACCTGAAAAATAGATTGGTTCTACCGATGCTAAGTGGTACAAGTCGGGTTTGAGTAGGATAGATCAATAGGAAACACCATAGAATTCATGCATTTCCATTCTGAAGAAAAATTCATTAACCCTAGTTTTCAATACATATATTAAAAATAGGTTTGGGGAAATTTAATCAAGAAAAAATATTCATACCTATTTTAAAACCCAACACATTCCATATCTGATTTTCCAATACCGATTATAATTTGAACACCAAAAACCAAACCAAATGTCCATATAAAACAATTCTAGACTCTTGTGAAAATAAATAGTAGTATAATTAGAGATTTAGGTGTAGAAAAATAATAAAAAACAATAATCGATAGTAACCATTGGCATTACAAAACATCCCATGATCAATCCCTATATTTGCATGATTTGGATCCACCTGTATGTATATGGTGAAACTATATTGTCAAAAACCAACTAGTTACCCTAATCTAGCCGCACTAGTGGCACAACCCTCCAGACCTGCATATCATCCAAGGGTTACCAACTAGTTTAATTGGGGTTGATCAGCAACTGTCACTCGACTCTCTAAATGATTCCCACGAACCCACTGTAAATGTTTTCTATGTATGTTTGAGGCCCTCAAATGCATGACTAATCTTATCCTCTGTCATACCACATTCTTATCCATAAATAAACCCTTCCTATGTGATAACCCAGATAGGGAAATACAACATATATGGGTGACCACTGAATAAATATACATATATGTCACATAATCAATTGTTCAAATCAGGTCGTCACATCATATAAATACTATACTCTTTCTTTAGAAACATACATGATCCACCAATCAAGATTTCAATTTTATGCACCCAATTTAAATATTAAAAAAACTCAATAAAATATATTCCCCAAAAAATGAGAAATCCGATATTCGGTATGAATTTTTAAAAAGAGCTTTTACACCAACATTCACCGACACACATCCCAAATTCCCAAAAATACTCCACCATTTCCAAAGATTCACAATAACTTGTTTCACGGAAAATCTGTCCAAATTATAAGGTACATGTTTATAATTACATTTTTAAATCACTAGAAACAACACATTCCAAATTTTTTAAATCATAAAACCAATTTGAGAACAGGGAATGAATAATGAGGAATATTTAAGGTCAAGTGTTATAGAGTGCCATCTTCATTAGAATGCACATCCATGTGTAAACCTTCTATGTGATCATGAAACCTTTTAATAAATGGATTTCTAAAAAAACCTCATTATCTTTCATGAAACCCAAAAATACCACAAAAATAATGACACCTATGAATCCAAGTTTTAAATAATTTCCTCTAAAATTATCAAGCTATTAAATTACTAGTTCACACACATAATTCCAACATAAAAATCCATCTAATTTTATAATATATCCATATAGGAAGACATATTCTCATTCACCCAATTTTCACATCAAAACACAATTGGAATTTTTTCAAAACCATTTATTTAAATTCACATTGAAATTATTAAAGAATAACTACAAAACTATTTTAAGAAATTTTACCCACATGGAAACACCATAAAAACTTACTGTGTTCATTTTGAAGGTAAAAATAAATTTAAATAATTCCAGAATAAATACATTGAATCAGAAAGGAAAAAATGGAAACACAAACCTTGGTGGTGTGAGAACACAACGAAACATTATGAGGGTAGAGATCTGAGCCCCACTAAACCATCACACACCCTGGAACAAATTTAAATTAATGAAGCCTAAAAATTAGATATTTGGGTTCTTCTATGGAATGAAACCTCCAATGGAAACCAAGGGATAAAAGGGGAAGAGAGAATGGATTGGAAAACAACCCAAAACTCTAAATCATACCATGGAAGCTTCATGAATGGACCATAGAAGGAGGATATACAAGGGATAAGATATATAGAAACCCCTTGATTTACCAAAACTGAGAGGGTAGGAGGAATCATGTTTTGGATAAAAGGAAGGAGATAGAAAATAGGATTTTGTGATTTCAAAATAATAGAAAATCCGCATAGTTTGGCCTCATGGTTTACCAAACCATGTTCCCACAGTTCGGTAGCCACTATCTAGGAGAGGATAAACCACACTATTATCCCAGACAATTTTTGGGACCCTAAAAAAACTGTGCAGTACCTTTTCATGTGGTAACCATGTGCCAGCCAAAAACAACCCCACTGTAAAAAACTGAAAAATTTTAACTGAGACTCACTCTAAAACCATGGCCAAAGATAAGAGACCAAGAAAATGATAATATAATGAAGTATTAAATATGGGGGTGTAAAAAATATTGATAATAATGTTATTTTATAATTAATAGTAAATTATCAAATTATATAAAATTAATAAAATCATGTCATTTGACACGTGAATGGGATTTTTTTATGAATAAAATGAAGCTCCCTTTTTTCCTTTAATCATTTTATAGTAATTATATTTAACAAATTAACGTAAAAATATTTTTCACTTTGACGGTCTATAATGGAAAAATGAGTGTCAAATAAATGAAAATGTTAAAACAATTATCCAAACATGTAAAAAACATTGTATGAATGAAATTATAATAAAAATCATCTTAAATTATAATATTATATATTTGGATCCATTTCAAAATCAAAATATATTTATATATAATAAATATTTTATGAAATTCCATGAGATCCCTTGAACTCTCTTATAAATGGGAACCTCTCATTCTCATTTCATCAAACATAAAAATATATTTACATCAAAAAATTTCATTCCAAAATCTTTAATTACATATCTATCCAAGTCCAATAGGAATTATTTATGGAATATTTCCATCAATTGATGTCTTATGGTTTAATAAAAAGGTTGTTGTCTAAAGAATATATATAGTTCTTAACATATTGTTGTTATCTTATTTCTTCTCCCATCGCCTTAAAATCATAATTCATAATGATTATATTATTAAATAATTAAATTATATAAATTTATATTTTATCACATCAGTTTCATTTATTATTTTTATCTCCAACCCCGATTAAATGTGAATGAAATCCATTTTCTATGTGTGTGGCGGACTACCGCATTACAGACTGATATAATCTGCTTTCCATCCCAACTCAATGGATAAGTTATATTGATTTATTAAATTTATATACATATATTTCATTAATTAAAAATATATCCTTAATTAACTAAAAAATATCACATATTTCCATAAAAACCATTGATTAAAAAATAATAATGTTGTTCCTCAATACGTATTGACTACAACCTCCATGAAGTGATGCGATACATTTCCAATCACCATATAACTTTTAATAGATTCACATGAATATTTAATGAAATAATATTGAATATATGATATTATGATCATTATTTAATGGTAAATTTATACTAACCATATTTCCAAAATGATAATTGAAAAATGTAAATGTTACTCATTCGTACAAACAACTACCATCCATAGGATTCTCACAAGGGCATTTTTCACAACCATAATTAATTACTAGTTTTAAAAATAATAAATAATTCCTAAATATGGTAAATATTTCATCATTTATTTATATGCATGATAACATAATGCAATCATTGTCCATAGTCATCCCACAAAAGTTATTTTAGACATTTGATCAAAATATGGTCAAAACATGAAATGTGTTCTTAAATGATAATGTAATTGTATATTACATTGTAATAAAAAGAATAAAATTATTTATAAACTTGGATAATTTTATAAATAAATAATATTATATACATATGTATATTACATAGTAAGATATGGAATGAACATGATGTTTTCGAATCGTGGTAATGGATATTCTTTTATAAAAAATCTTTTATGGTTTTCCATACAACTACTATTATTCCATCATCATATTTATATAATTATTTTCTTCGAATATTATATAGAAATAATATACTTTTAAAGGATATTTTATGTCATCTTTCATTTTCCATCAATAATAATTCAAATTGAATCTTTTTATGGGGTTTTTTACATTCATTTCAAAAGAAAAAAGGAATGTTATATTTTATCCAATACAGTATAAAATTATTATCCCACCAATAAACCCATTACATTATATTTGGATTATATTTAAAAATTCTTGTTATATTAATTGGAATCCCATATATCCATTTTCCTAGGACATTTTGCACACAAAATGTTTTTTCTAAATTTAAATCCTATTATGATATTCAAAACATTTTTTCATTCAACTATAAAATTGTTATTCAAAGGATTCATGATCAAAAGGTGAAATAATAAAATGATTTATTCCAGAAATAGTGATACATGTATATATGAGCTGATGTCCTGATCCCCATTGAAGCTACCTAAATAATGGTGAGAATAATATAGAATATATAAATGTTTAAACATATTATAGCACCCTAATGTAGTGGGTAAGATATATTTTTTGAATTCAACCATTTGGAATATTCCATATATTACCATTATATTTACTTCATGTGTAATTAGAATAGTTACCAAAATTATAACTGTAATGGTTGTTCCTTGTGTAACCTTAATGGTTACTCCATATATATTGGTGAAATGAAAATGATGACATGTGTTTATTATATGGATTATGTAAGATTAATATTGGATTTAATTTCATTTTTTATAAATATTTGGATTTATTTTTCATGTGGAAATTATATCTTAAAAAAACTCACTGAATATTGAGTAAAAGGAAAATTCTTCTTAGGGTACAATATTTATCATTATACTAAAAAATTTATTTATTTTATTTTCCATTTTTAATATTTTGGTTCTCCTCCAACATTATTAAAGTAAGTTTTATTGGATTAACTTATGAGTATATATAATAGTGAGTTGAGGATAAAATTTGAATATATTTCATAAAAATAAAATATGTTTCATTTTTAAATCATTTTTTATGAAAAAATGGAAACTAATTGGAATTCTCCAATTTGTAATGTAATATTTACTTATGTAATTAAGATTAACTTATTTTATAAAAAATTAAACCAAAATAAAATTTGTAAATGTGAGAATTTGAATTCATGCTTAAGGTCCCTATATAATGTAATGACAACTTTTGTTTATTTATAGGTTATATCATGTCATAGTATCTGATAATACTGGTGTTTAAAAAAATATTAGAATCAAACATTTGAATGATTATACATTCTAGTAATTTTTATGTGATATATAATAAGAATATTAAATGTAAAAATAATGTAAAATCTATTTGATCTGAATGGTTTTACATAGTGGAAATACTAAAGCTATAGTTGTAAGGTAAAAGGAAGAAAATATGCTTCCAAATCCAAAAACTATAATATTTTGGAATTGGATGTTTTTTGTTGGTATGGCTCATTTTTTGGAATTATATAAAAGCTGGTGGTATCAATGTTAGAGAAGAACATCATCTATATCAACGAAACATGTCAATATTGGTTCATTTTATGAGGAAACACCATCCTTAATTATGTGTATCTTTTGATCTAGTGGAAGCTAAGGGAGGTATTAAATCCCTAAAATATATATTTGAAGTCATGGTTTTTTTTAAAAAATTAAATCATTCCATTTATCATGTTTGTGGTTTAAAATACTGATGGTGGACATTATTCAATAATACTAAATGGAAATATGAGTGTTATAAAATTTAATGGTATGAACATAATAATATTTTTCTAGAGATATATTTTACTTTGATGGTTTTAATTATTATGGAAAAAAATTTAGAATTGAGGAATAATGATAAAGACTATGTGGACACATGTGATGGAAAAATATCATTATTATCTAGTTTAGAAACATAATTTATTCAAATAAATCAATATTAATAGATTATTTTATATAATTAATTGATTTTTATTTAGATATTTTACAACAAGATAATTAAATGAAATGGAAAATCTATTTGTTATTATAAAAATGTTGAGATGCATTTTTCAATGAATTGTGTTCCTCAAAGTTGAAATGAAAAAGAAATTTAAAATGTATATGGTTATAGAGAAAAAACCAATTGGGATGTTTTGCATGCAGACTAATATCATGATCTATGTCTGTAAAAAACAATTGAACGAATTTTTGATAGTGTCTATAATGTGTTACCCATGTCATAGGACATGGAATAAATATCATGATAAAAATTAACTATTTATTTATATTGGTAAGGTCAATTTCAACAAGAAATAAGTAACGTGTTTTAAATGTAGGGAGATGGGTAATTATTCCTCTCGGTTTCCATAGAAACTATCAAATTGTGGGAAGAAAAAATAATTTATGTAGAAGTGTTTGGGGAAATTTTTTTCAAAAATATCAGTAATATTCAAGCATCAATATAAGTGGTACATATACATTATATGTTTATTTAGATTATACTCCTATATTTGTTTATATTGTGTCTACAAAATTCATAAATTTATGAAAAAAAATTATTGTAAATATGATATTTGCCCATATGAAATAAATACATAAATTATGGAAAACCCATGCGGGATGTTGTGAGGAAAAAACAAAATTATTCTCCTTTTTGTTATACATGAAATGAATTTACCTACAAAAACTATTTTCCTTCCTGTATTAGATTATGATATTATTATTGACATGTATTTTTTCTCTATTAACAATGATAAGACATATTGAAGAGAAAATGATGATGTTTTTGAGAAAGTATTTTGGTTAAAATTTCATTATTAATCAATATCTATGATAAAAGATAAAGAAGTTGAGATATAAAAAATATCGAAATGAATACTATATTTAATATATCATTTGAAATATTGGAACTGAAAAGTTTAATGATGTTCTAGTATTAATATAATACAAATATATTCTTACTAATGAGGTTCCATATGTAATACTTGACAAGAAGTAAAATTTACTATTATCATATTTCCTGATTCTATGCCAATTTTAGAATGTAATGAGATAATGGTTCAAATAGAACTATTAGAATTGAAATATTCATTACAAGATATGCATTATGATCGTTTCATTCATCATAGCGGTACTCTATGGGTTTCTCTAATTTTAAATATTAAAAATAATAATGGTTCAATCCGGATTTGAATTGACTAAAGATTACTAAAAAACATTATTTTTACAAAAAAAAATTATCCATTATCACATATCAATGAATTGTTGGATCATTTTCATACACTTCATTATGTTTTATTATTTGTCCAATGTTTTTTGTACCATAATATGAAGTATAAGGAGGATGAAATTCCATAAGCAATGTTTTGGACTAGATACATGCATTATTAGATTGTATTTATGCCCACATAGTGGATAATTTCACCATATTTATATATGGATATGATGAATATAGTATTCGATGAAAATAACTGGAAATAATTAATACTATCTAACTCAAAAAATGATAAATATTAAAACGGTTTTAATAGTGAAAGTGAACAAGTTAAATAGTATTTAAAGGTCAATATAAATAGTAATAAAAGATAGTGGTTCAGGTAATAACATAAAAAATTATAAAATTACTCATAGAAATTTTGTTATTTAAAGCAGACTAATGATAAAAAAATTATACATCAGGTTAGGATTCTAGCAAATAACAAAATAAAAGAAATATGAATTAAAATTCAAAAGTAATTTTGATTTTATGAAGAGGGAAAAGGGTTTTAAGGGATACTAGTATTTAAATAGAATCATATGTTATTAGAAAAACATTTAAATGTAAATCTCAAATCCCATAATAAAATTGATAACTTGTTCTTCATGTAATATACACATGAGATAATATTAATTCTTACTTAAATAAAAGAATCCAATTTTGAAACTGATAACATATATTTTATAGTATTAAAATTACATTTCAACATGATGAGAGAGAATATTTATGAATAAATAACATGATAAAAATTTATAGTAGATGGTAGGATAATTCTATGTGTGTAAAAGTGTCTCCAAATAAATTGATATTTTATTCATAAAGTGCACTGGAAAAATATGTATGATATTATGGGAAACATGATGTAGAAAATGAAATATCACAAAACGAGATTCAGTCCATAAATAATGATATTTTTTATTTAATAATGGATAAATTTAACTTTCACAAATATTAAGAAACAATATATCAAATAGAGAATGATTTTTTTGTGATGTAATAATGATATGCCTATGAAAAAAAGAAAATATATTGTTTCTAGTTTAATAAACTAATTTATATCTAAGGTTATGTTTTTAATAACGATAATCAAATAAATTATGTAAATTCTAATGTACAAAAATGTAATTATTTTTAATGTCATGTATTTATTTTGAGATATATTTGAAAATTCAGTGCTACAATTTCAATAAAACATAACCATATATGGATTCTGGAAATTTTGTTTTCTAATATTACAAGGAGTAAGAGTTTATTATTAAAAAAACCACTTCATTATTTATATATTCTATTTGAAAAAAATTTGTATAGTTTGTAATGATAAGTGGTATGTGGATAGTGGATGATGAAGACATATATGTGTTGATTTCATAAACCCTTATTCATTTTCCAAAATATATTGAGCGTATGTTAGTTTTTGAAACAATTCTGATGGAAAGTTTATTAGATATAGATAATTTGAAAATCCAAATTCAATTAAAAATATCAATGTTAACAATGTGAATTATTTCCATATTTTATAAATATTTATATTTTTTGAAAAAAATGATACATTATTTTATTTTTTAACAAGGAATGCTTTGTCATAATTAATTGTTCTAATAAAAATAAAACCCCAGTAATGAAAATTATATATGCATTATATCATATCACAATGTGTTAACAAAATATATATTGTTATGATTCTAAAGTAGATGAATCGTGGATTTCACATAGAAGATTATAATATTTTAATATCTACTACTTGAGAATTTTATCTAAATCAAATACGATTTTACACTTTCATTAAAATATATTAGGTAAAAATAAACATTGTGATTCATTACAAATGGTAAGTAAATTTGAGTCATTAACAATTCAATTAAATGGGATACTATATCTTCAACCATTGAACTTTCCACATGGATTCATTTAGAACATCTAAAATAGCAATCCTAATAGATATATCTTTTTAGATTATAGATAGTATAAATTATATATTTACATTGTTTTTGTTTTTATACAAATAAGGTAATGTAGTTATGTATAATTTAGTTTTTTAATGAATGTTCAAATGTATAAATATTCCAACAATTTTTCATAATGAACTGAAATTGGCATAATGGTGGAATTTTATAACCATTAATTAAATTTAACATCTTCAAAACATTATATCTAAAAAATTAATCCCCTCCTAATTCTCAATATAAATGTGTCACTAAATGGTGGGATATGAACTGTCATTAGATTTCATGGATAATGTAATGTGAATATTGAATCTGAACTCATTTTTTGGGCACAAGCTATTAAAAAAATGTTATCTTATCAATATAATTAAAATCTGTTATATTATAATGAAGAGTCCATATGTGGTATAGAATAAATAAACAATTATAAAATACATTTTTTTAGATGAAATGAATATATTCTCATATCTAAATAAAATCACTATATATAATTTCCAAAATCCAATGAATAAAAATTTATTAGTTAAAATACAATATATAATTATTGTAGATATTTTAAAAAAATACTACCGGTATTTTATGAGTAAACTCAGGTGTTATTTTCTTAATATGAAATTGTTTGCCCGAAAAACAATAAAGATGATGAGTTATGTTATTATTTGGAAAACATGATAATTGAAAACCATTTTCAACCATATAATGGATAATAATTTTGTAGTTTATTTTGAATGAAACATATTTTAAATTATAATAAACATTGAACCTATAATTATTCTTAATGGATAGGTTAGAACCATAATAGAACACCATATAGATAGAGTTAATTGAAGCATAAGTTATATAGTATGAAGATGAATAAGTATATAAATCCTAGGTGGATTTCTTATCTTTATCTCCCATCTTAAACCAAAATCTATAGAATAATCTAATGAAAAATACAGTTTGATATTAGTTCTACTAAAAATTTTAAATAATTTCAATTGAGAAAAGGTTTTGAAATTATTTAATATACAATCTTTTTAAACCTTTATATGATTTAAATGTGTAATTATAAATAAGTGGGATGATCATCAAGTGATTACTCAGTACCGGGATATATTAGATATTGATGGTTAAGAATATATGTATGGAAGTTATTATATGGAATCAATTTTTTTTTCTATATTTGATGCCAATAAGATCTTCTTTTACAAGCTGTCTCATATTATCATTAAATTATTTTATTTGGAAGTAAATTTTTTATTTCATTAATTTTTTCTAATGAATGTAGTTTTCGTTCAACATATTCCTGGTTTTTAGAATCCCCATTTCTGAAATTCCATTCCACAAATCAATAATGGACTTTATTGCCTGAAACATGAACTATATCTTACTATGATCATTATACAACATATATTTTATCAGAAAAAATTTCCATAGTCCTGGAATATCCTATTCATTTGAAGATAATATAATCATAAATATTTTTTTACCAAATATATGATATTGATTTGAAATTTTCATATTCAATAAAATAGTTATGTAATTTACATTAAAACATTATTAATGAATTATTTGAAATAATTATGATGCATTTTAATAAAAAAATTATATGTTTTAAATTTTTTCAACACATAATTTAGAAATATTTCTATTCACCAAAAATGTATTCAAGATTTAACAACGATTTTAATATTTAAATAATGTGTAGTACAAGAAATTCATCTTTGTTAAAAAAAACCTTATTTGGATGAAGATGGGGAAGATGTTGAAAAGAAATTATGTGGAGCAATAATTAAGAGATTACAATATATTTCTACTAAAAGACAATACATTATGATTTCATCAATCAAATGTTCTAAATTACATAAAAAATATAAATCATCTTAATTGAATGTTTCCCAAATATTGTAATAGAACTAAAATGAATATGTTTCTCATTCTATTATTATTCATAAATATTCTATTTTGAATTTTTTATGATCTAATGATTATTATAATATTATTTTTTGTATTACTATGAAAATTTACTCAGTAATATTCCACATTCATGGAAAACACATGTTTTGATGGCCATGTAATGTGGAAAAGTTTATTTTTTTGTATACTAATGAAGAAGAATACATATCATCCAATAGTATTTTTTCATAATACATTTTGACGTAACAAAACTTAGTGAACATTAGATTTAATTTAAATCCAGTAAAAATATAATTTTTATAACATTAGAGTGAAAATATTTTATAGGAATCTGAGTGTGAATTTGAGAATAAAAAATCATATATCTAAGGGATTATGTTTGAGAGATCACACTTATGAAGGTCACATCTCAATATAATGTATTTATAATAATAATTATGTATATAGAGTCATTACTAAGCATTTAACTTCTGATTCATTTTATTTAATATTAGGATAATTAGATTTATTCGATTTTAATTGAATTTATATGTTAGTTCATTATGATCCACTCAAAATACATATATTTGTTAGTGTTGGATATTATAACATTTTCATGTGTATTATATAAATTTATTTTTATGTTTTTCAATTTAATAATATCTTCTGTATTCCAATTTTATTATTAATTTAAATTCATAATTAATTAATCTATATTCAATTTTTTAATCCTGTTTATATAATTTGTTTTAATTTTTGATTCGACGCATTAAATCTTAAAAATTACACACACCAAAAATGTTTACACACGAAAACCACTTTTTAATCAACACTCATATAATTTTAATCTACATTGTGAACCCTATATCATATACTAATTCCCTAACAAGTGATCCCACTCAACCAAATTGTTTTGATACTATACTATTTCAATTGAAATCTAATATCATTTCCTTCATCTACCTTTATTATATTATAATGAATTATCAGATGACTAGTGAAGATTCCTTAGAACCCATGAAGCTTGAAAATGCATCTATCTCATATTTTGGAGTTCTTATTATTATGGAAATCGATTATTAAAATTTAAAGGGAGAACTAATTGTTTAATAAAAGTTAAAATATTCTATGGTTATTGTTAATTTTTTACAAAAAAAAATTATTTTTAGAAATAAATCAACATGCTTTATTGTTATACACAGTTTCAATTTTTTCTAAATTGGGATATGATTTATTGTAAATTAAATGAGAAGGGTCTCTCAATCACATCTGATACAATGTAAGAAATATTTCACTAAACTATAATTTTAATCTATCAATTTATCTAGACTATTGTGGGTAAAAGAAAAATATGGAAATTTTAGATTATCATATCCCTATATACAACATTATTTGTTGAGAAAAATGTCATTATGCACCCATTTCTTGAAAGATAAGTGTTACTTTTTCTTCATTAAGATCATTATTTCTATAATGGATGGTGATTTTGGTAATATAAAATACCATGATATATTTATTCATCACGTTCTGTAGAATGAGAATAAGGTTAACATTAAAAAAATACACCATGTTTCCTATATTTTGTTTAATTATAAATATGTTTCAATGTATTATTTTTAAGAAGTTTCATCTCATAAAAGTATTACACACATAACCCCTCTCTTGGAGAATTTTAGTTACACTTAAGACTCTTCCTCAAGAATATTTATGACTACTTGAATATAAGGATAATATAGAATAGAAATAGCGCCTCCAAGACTGATTGTGGTGGGAATTTTATATATAAACCTCATGAGGATTAATAACAAACTGTGGGGAGCCTCAAAGGTAAGAAAATATAGAATGTCTTTTCAAAAAAAATAACATGTTTGAGTTACCACTACTGAGGTATCAAATGAACAATATTTGGATCATTCTATTATTATTGATTTTCATAAAGATGGTACTAATCATATTCATAGAAAATATATGGAAAAAATGTTGATTCTATTAAGTTTCCTAGAGAATATATTTCCCAACACATATATAATTTTACCCAAATAATGGATCACCCTATCCAGAAGGAAACGATTTATCTAATATTGATATACCAATAGATGATTATATTTCAATATATATTATATTGATGGCTATGATCCTATATTTAATAATAGCCAATAAGTGATGAAATATTCTCTTTATTCTTTAACTCAAGATGACCTTTTGTGAATAATGATATGGAATCACCATGTTCTAATGTTAATGAAAAAAAAGTGGTTTAAAAATATCCCATGAATATGAAAATACAAAATGTCACATTAGTGATCCAAAAAATTATATAAGGGTTACCCAAGATGATTTAAATATTATTTATGTTAATTTAGTTTATAAAACTGATTTTAATAATATATTATAGCTAAAGGATAAAAAATGAGATTCTTTAATTGGAATGTCTATGTGAACTAGGTTTATCAACATCAAAAAAATATGGATATTGATTACATAAATCCCATGTACATATATTAAAGTAAATTTGAATGAGAAAAATTGATATTAATGAGTTTAGTGTAACTATAAAATCAGAAATAAATATGACCAAAACTCTATATCTAGTGCAATAATAAATTTATAAGATATATTTTATCTATGTAAATTGATTATAGTTTGATATGGAAAATGGATTATATGAATTTAACTTTATAGGTAATATTTATTTGAGTTTCTCAATAATTCTTCTCAAAATGTATCCCGATATGGTTAGGTACATAGTTGCGATCATCATTTGTGGTGTTACATATTCTCTACGGTGATAATTTTTTTGAATGTGTAGTTAGCTAGAAATTATTGTGACAAGATAACTTAAATTTTTCTTTACGATCACAGGAAATAATTTCTCAGGATGATTCAATAATAGAGGAATATGTTTAGAAAGGGATTTTAAGGAAATTATTTTTAAATATTTAGTATTTCTTTAATGTTGAGGGTTATCTCCACACTATTAAATTAATTTCAAATGAAACCAATAATCTATATAAGGGTATCATAATTTTTTTTAAGTATTTTTATACCCTAGAAAAATTAATTTATAAATCATCAATACTCTTTTTATTGACATTTGAAATGTTTATTAGAATGTTTATTCTTTGAAAATTTTCATGGAGAAACTAGTACAATCTATTACAGTAAGGGGATTGAAATTTTGGTTTATAAGGGTATGAATTTAGTTAATATTACACTGGTTCAAATTTTAACCCTTTCATATATTTATTCCTTAAAATAACCTCAAGATTTATCATCCTGATTATGTGCTAGTTAAGAGGATTGAAAATAGTTATCAAAATAACAAATAATTTGTCACTCTATTGGCGAATCAGGATACTTCTCTTCATTAGGTTCGAATAATATTTTGGATTATCTATTATTCTAGAAACAACCAATTCACAACATAGTTATATCTCTTGTCACTATATTTTAGCTTCTCATTTATATTCTTTTAATATTTTTTTAAAACCCTCTGGTGAAATGGTTTCTCGAAAATATTCTCAAGGTTATGAGACCATACATGACATATCAAAGTAGTATATTATAAAATTATTTAAAATGTGTGAGAATCCACACTTCAATATATATGAAGAATATATATTGATAAAAAAATTAACTAATTTGTACACTAGCTTTGTACAAATATTGAATAATGATTTTTGATTCTACCATATAATATTTATAGGTGAACAAGATGTTATATATGGATGTTTACCCATATTATCATATTTATTCCACTATAATAATGGTTTCATTATGTCATGTATGTATTATAAAAATATACATCATTGAACCTTATGAAATTATTAAATTCTCCTATGAGGCTCTTTGAATGTGAAGGAATTGGTTTTGCTTTGGAAATTCATTCTGAGGTTAATGTTAGGAAATTTGTACTTCCTCTAATAGAATTTTTATCTTCCTGATCCTCTTATATTGAAATCAAGAATCCTCCACCTCAGAAAATACTTAATTATGAACATATCAAATATTATTAAGCTAAATTCATTATCAATTAGGTATATCATTCATTTATTTTTATGAAATAAAATTCATGGTTTCTAATATTATTATGTGAATGCTATTATTTTTTGTTCCTATTTGTTTTCTTATTTCTTCTAATCAATATAAATGTATTGTTCAAATTTATGTCTGTATCATATACTAATATTTTACTATAATTCTTTGAAATATTCAATTATCAACATCCAATAAATTTTATTCCTTTTCATATCAAAAAAGGGGATATATATTACAATGATCAATAAAATTAATACATATGTCTCGTAAATTATATTTCTGTAATTTTCTATTATTAACAACATTATAATTTTGTAACTTTATTAATAGGATCCTTTGATAATTTTAAGGGAGCGAAAAATGGAAACCTAAAGGTCTTCTATCATATCTAAGGGTTAATATGTATTTATGAGTAAAGAATGAGTCCAAATATTTCTAATAGATCAAAAACTAACATCTTTTAAAAGTATTATAATTATATATTCTGTTATTGAAGTTAATTCTGATCAAAAGTAAAAATTTCATCTATTTGGAAAAATTAAATTAAGAGGATATGATTCACTTTATAAGAATTAGTAATTTTAATATATATATATATATATATATATATATGAATCTGAATAATCAATGGTGTTTTCCTTCATTTATTTTATTGTATAGTTAATATATCTACACCAGATCAAATACATCAAGATATTCACTACATGAAGTTCCCTTACATAGAAAATTTTGATTTGAATAATTTTTTTGGTGATGAATTAAATTATAAAAAAGCTACATACACATGTTATCATACATAGATACACTATATAATAAAAATTATACCTGTATTGCTTTCGGTTACATATAACCCAACATGTGATATTTTTGGTTCTGTGGTTCATTAAGCCCTAAAAAATCCTTACCATTTAAGATTTGGTTAAAAAAAATTCTTATGATAAATTAGCATCATAAAAAAAATTGGATGAATGTGAATATTGGGATATATATCAAAAACATAAAATTATGTCCCTAGAATTTTTATACTCCTTTTATTTTTGTGTATATGATACATAAACTAAAGTTATTTATCACTGCAAGAATACAATATGGTACATTATGTGGTTATTTTAATGAATTAGAGTAATATTATAGTGAGTATGGTGTTGGAAAATTCTATAGAATATGAATGGTCTTAGCATTATAGAAGAACTTTCATATTTATGCATCAATTTATTTTTTAAACAAAATAAATGAAATATAATTTCATAGTAGTGAATCCTTTTTATAATTATTTTTTATAGTGCCTTAAGAAAATATATCTATGAGGATATATAAGTTGATGTTAATGAAAATTTGTATGGGTGGGAATTAAAACATGTATTTCTTTTTAAAGATGCATCATATTCCTCATTTATCAAAAATTTGATCTGTTATTCATTAAAATAATATGTCTAATAAAACACTGTATAAAATTTTCCATAAATAAAAAACATTTCTTCTCGTATTATTTCTTCATTCACATGTTAGGAAGAAATTGTATAATATTATTACAATAATTATCTCTTATATGTTTTTGTATTTAACTATCATCATATACTGAGTACTTGTATCTATATCTTCTATTATGTAATGAAATTGAACATTAATTATATTGACTATTGGTGAAAGAAGTCATTTTTCCTCTAATAAGAGTCTAGTTATTGATCCATCATTTGTTTATACCAAGTGAAGACTAATTGTACTTTTATTGGGAGGCCCAGAGGAAAAGGACTATATATAGGGAATATCAATTGGATTACTGATTAAGTATTCATGGGGTGTACTAGGGGATAGTTCTTCCTAGAACTACTATAAATTATCATGTGTTTCACTTTACCATACCTTTTATTTTATAACACACCTGAATCAAAACTCATATCTCCAATTCTAACAATCATAATATTTTGATTTGTTTCATCAATACTAACAATGTTTACCCAATTTTATCCTTCCCAAATATAAAAAATCAAACAAGAATACTTGATAAATTATATATCAAATGATATTATATATTTTTGGATTTCGAGTATTAGGAAATAATCATTTATAATAATACTCATGTATTTATGTTATCATTTTAAAACTACAATTATAATCTATTATTATATATTATTTCATTATCATAACCCATGTGAAACACATGAATCCATATCATAATTCTCATCTTTCATTTTAAAATTTATGAAACAAACAAAAAATGGTGGGTTCATCTACACTATAATGGAATCCATAGGTATTAATTGAATATATATTGTGTTAATATGATTTTTGGATGGGTATATAACATATTAAATTTTCATTATCATCATATAATTCAATCCATACCCATGAAAGCCTAGATTATTAATGATGTGAAATTAAAATAACATTTACAAAAATATTGATTTATAAGAATAAATATTCATGATTCATGGGATGTAAATAATGATAATAGATACAATTAATATATCATAGAATAAAAAATTAAATCCAATTTTCAACGTAGAACATTATCATCATCACCCTTTTTCACATATTTCATAAAACATTGGATACAAGTTAATCCCATTTGATTAAAAATCATGGTTAACTCTCACTTTTATTCCCATAATGTCACAAAGCATTTACCAATACAATTGAGATATATAGTTGGATCACCCTTCTTATATACTATACCAGGTTCACTAGTCACCACATTGAACATTAGTATCCTCTATATTTATATGTAATATAGAGGAACCAATTATGAATATAACACATGAATGAAATTATTTACATAATTAGTCATTTAAAAAGATTACATTCTTTTAAATCATGATTGATAAATGGAAATAAAATGATATATTAAAATAGTAAAACATCCAGAAAAGAGGGATTGAAGAAAAAATTTTATAATATTAGTGAGTTAGAGAAAAGCATTAATATATGGATAGAGTTGTCCCAAGAAGACCTCCCCAACAATGTTTAGACCCTTTCAGCATCTAACAATGAGATCCTTACTGATCTAGGGAAATATTTCATGACATATCTACAACAGAAGGTGTGAGAATCTCGATATTAACTAAACGATCAGCATATCATCAATACATGATATGAATATCACATTAAAATTATCAATACACTCTCTTTTCTACTAGATTTTTTCGCTGTTTCCATATCTCAGAACCTAGGAATATAGAATCATGCCAAATTCTAATGTAATGATTGTCTCTGTATCACGAAAATACTCAACCAAAAAATTTCCATAGCTTCATCAGAAGTATATATGTAATGATAGATGACATAAATATGATTTCACTACACTATGTCCCTAGATGATTATAATCCTCTAGATACAACATCATGTAATGTCATAGCCTCTAGAAAAAACAGGGTAATGGGTAACATGAGAAACCCTTGTTTACTAAATAAAAATTATCCCACACAAATTATTCCAATACATCATGAAACGTTGGAGACGGAAGCCCAAATATATTTTAACATTTCACCTCAGAACAATAGAAACATAGTTCATACATGTAAACAAATGATATAATCAACCCAAAAACTTTCCATTGAAATGGAATTCCATCACGGACTACCATTTTATATATATCATATATTATCAGTTCTATGACACATCAAACATGTCTTAATACAAGCTACCATAATTTTCTCCCTAAAGGGAAACCATTCACCCATGCAGGGAAATTATCTTCAACCACCATTAACTCCTGAAATAATTAATTATGTGTAGGATTTATGATATATCGTTAATAACTACAATTAAACCCCCTACTAATGTGATCATGGTAATTATATCTCAATATCCATCCCCATATTCATCAATCATAATGAGGTTCATGGGAAAGTCAGTGGTTGTTCCAGATCAACCCCATCCTATTGGGATGGGGTATTTAAATTTCAATTTCTATAATAGGAGTCATCAAATCCTTGACTATAATCACTAAAACCAGAACAAAAAGATCATACAATTCTAATTGTGACAAAAAATAGTCTATAGATCATAGGTATGGTTAATTTTCATTATCATCATCACCATAGGTTAATTAAAACTTCTAGGGGTTGGGAGATATACATCAATGTTTAAAATTCCATATGTTCTACACACCATAATACAAACCTCTTATATTTAGGGATAATTATACAAACATGAGTATAAAATAACTCAATTCCAATATTTATATGATGTGATGGGAGGATCATATAAAGAGGGAAATAAATCCTTAATGGGTTTAAAAACATAATTTCCCAATATGGAAAAGGGTTAATGAAATGACCCTAATCTGAGATGTGAAGAGTAGTCTTATTGCATTAAGATAATGGGAAAAATACTATTTCTCAGTACACCACTCTGATTAACATGACCATAAACTAAACTTAAGAAGTGCATCATGACACAGATAATAAATAAAATAAAATTTAAAACACACCCTAGGGGAGGATCTAGATTCTTCCAATCGGGATTCATGTACCTTGATATATAAGTCTCTTTAATGAATAGTCCTTTAGAATATCAGCTTTCTATAAACATGGAAGAACACAGTCAATAGTAAAGGGAAATTTTTCAATATATCGCAATCACCACCTCGGAGAATGGAAAATACCTAATCAATGGTTCAGTTAGCATTCTATTAGAATGGTATACAAAATATCAAATAACAAAATAACTATCTATGATGAAGAAATTATCTCATTGGGTAAAATCATTAGGATGATGCAAATATTCCTCATCCCCTATGTTTGGAAAGTGAAAATAATTCTGATACAGTGGAATATATGTTTCATAATATCTCCATATCCATGATGCAGATCTACATAAATGAGGAAGTTGAAAATTATTGGGACTTATCTCCATTATAGTGATACCCTCTCCATCTATAAGGAAATAAATTAGTCTTATTATAGATTGATAATCAACTAAAGATGATAACATGGACCCATCATCAATCCCCAAATACTCCTTATCTATATGAGGTGGTTAAAAAAGATATACTAGTAGAATATATCAATTTCATTGAGTCCTTGTAAACATGAATGGATGACATGGAAGGTTGATGTGCACTGGTGCATCATGACAAAAATCCTTATCTTGAATGAGTTGACGTCACTTTTCATCCACATAATTTTAGCAATCCCATATTCTCCACCTATGGTGGCACGAGAGACCCCGAACAACATATCACACAATATTTATTCTCATGTTGTCTAATGATGTGACCTTGAGATTATAAGGTGGTGAAAATATTGGGGTGTTATTGTGTAGAGTTTAATAGGTCCATCTTCTTTTTGGTATAATTGTCTTCCAGTTGGATCAGTTGAATGATGGGAAGACCTTGGTCATCAATACAATTATGATTTTAGTGATATACTGAGGAAAATAGAAATCATCATCCTAAATAACTATAATAATCAAAAAATGAAAATTTTTAAAGATTGATATCTATATATAAAAGTTTAATGTATTCACCCATTATCCCTCTCTCAAAAGATATGTTTCAATTACATTATTCTAAGAATGTCTAGTATGAGAAGCATACACCTCTGATCCCATTGAACTATTTAGGAGTGTTTTGAGAATTTTACAAAACGTCACATTGATTATAACAAACCTTTCAACATACCCAATCTTTGTATCACATATTTCCATTAAGATAGTTACAATATATTTTCCATGTAAGCATTAAAATTTCACACATAATCCAACAGAAATTCAAGTCCAAGCACATATGCTGGTACCGAACGTCTTAGCACATCCAATCAAGCAAAAATAAAAAAATATCCTCGTTTGGAAAAAATAATAATTTCTTCCGATATTTTAATAATATATGAAATATATAACTATTTTTGAACTGAGAATATCTCAGGTAATTTTCCATAGTGCATAGTTTTTGTATTTTTTGAATAAACGATTATGGGTCAGTGTGAACCATAAAAAATCAAATTAGAAAAAATACCAGCTGAAAAACCCACAAATCAAAACACCATATTTCATGCAAAAAGAAAACAAGTTTGAATTTCAATTTGTTCTTTGAAGACACTTCAGTTGAAGTAACACTAATTCAGGCCAATAAACGAAGTGGACGAGGCCTAAAATGTCGGGTCACAGCTCATCAACATCGATGGTTGCATTATCGCATCACCATCATTATCATCCCATTGCAATCTACTACATCACTGGGATCCTCCATTCCAAGAGGCAAAAAGCACGAGTATGACCAGATAACGTCAACCAACATTGGTACCTGATGAACTACGACTCACCACTATCTTCATCTCCAAATTTAAAAAACCAAAAACACCACAAAAAACCATGACTTCAGAACCATCATCGAAGAGAAAACACCAAAGGAAAGTATCCTTCCAGAAGACTAAAGGCCGCTAGAACAACACATCCTAGAACCTCTACCAAAACCATCACACCCAACCGACAGTGAAGGTAGTGCGAGACCAAGATGATAGAGCAGATATGAGAATAAGAGGCCTCGATCAAGGACCATGATAGAGACCACATCATCTTCAAGAGGAGAGAAACAATTTTATACCTCTATTAACCATTTAACCCGAATAATCAACCTGATCCACAACATTCTACCCCAACTTGCTAAAAAATCAAACCAAAAACCGACCAACATTACAATAAAACAAGTAAAGAAACATCACTGAAGACCCCAAATAATGGTAAAATTCCTCCACAAGATGTGCCCAATGAAACACCCCATCACTCCCACAAACACATTTCAAAACCACTTTTGGATTCATCAAACTCAACCAACTTGTAATGGAGAAATGTACCTAGAAGCCATAGTGGCGATAAAGAGAATATGTCCAAAGAAAGCCATGACTAAGTGATCTCTATCATCCACTCAAGACAAAATTATTTGCAAGACTTAACTATGTCATAGTGAAACCCATCCACGAAGGAAAAAAATCGAGAAACCATGAAGCGAATGAAGAGGCAGTGAGGGGTGAGAAGACCCATCAATAGAAAGCGATTAAGAGGAAGATAAGAAATCCATGAGTGTCAGGGTTGAGAGAAGGAGAAATCCTAAATGATATAGAAAACTGAAATAGTGTGGAATGATGGAGACCCACAATATCATACTATCAATGAATAATGACTCAGGTAACATCATTCAAGCAACAGACTATAACATACTGATGATTCAATAGCCCAATAATTCGAATAAGGTCAGCCTCAATGATCATCCTAAAGAAATTCCATTCGTTATATGGATTCATTAAACCTCCATTATTTCATCACCTTAAAAATAATCAAATGCACGGTTGATTATAAATATTTGATTTTTTATATCCATCCAACATTCTATTTTATACATAACTATTTCCATATCCGATGAAGAATAAGGTGATTGGAAGAATGTTTCATCCAAGATTGAGAAAATGTTCAACAACACATTATCAACATAGAAAATCACTGATATCGTTACACACTAGTATAAAAGATTCATAATCCCATAATAATCCGGTTTCATTAGGAGGTGATATCCAACACACCTCTCAGTGGAGGATGAAATCATTAGATAGAAGAAGAGGTAGTCGAGGAAGATTCATATTCGGCTATGATTCAAGCATTCACACATTCAAAAATGTTCTGTTAGAAATCCCAATCATAGGATCCAAACCATAAAATGGAACTATAATTGGATGTACAGAACATAATTATCTAGAAAAAATGATATACTTTGAAAAATCCTTCTCTGTTGAGGATTTTTCTTCTGAGTATGATATGTTCACAATTGGTCATGGAACATGAGCCTAGATGCAAAATAACTGAGGATACAACGGACAAAGTGGGTTTGGTAGAACCCATTATTTTGGTCACATTCCCTTAGTGCACATATATATATATATATATATATGTTATACTCATATTAAATCACTCCATCAAATAGCACAAAAACATGGATGTGTCTTAGAACCCTCTAGCGGCCATTTATGCCTAGTTATCTTGAAAGAAATACTAGAAGCAGTGTGATTGTATATTTATCCAAAAAAAAGTTGGAAGGAAAAGATTACGTATTTCACTAGAATAATATCATCCCAAATCATATACATAATAATGAGTCCCATCTATCTCAGATGATTTAGATTTTGAGCCACAAAATAAGGTGTACCCCAACCTTGGGAGACACCAAAATCTGGTACAAAAGTATGATGTTCTTAAATAGATTTTATTTACCCCATCTGAGATCTCAATCCTAAATAAACTCCATAATTATTAATAAATTATTATCTAATTCCTTTATTCCCTCTAGATCCAACACATGTTCAAGATAGAAGACATTAAAGATGAGGTTTATCATGTGGAGAACATTCTATTAGAATTTCATGTCTCTATCTTTTTCATAGAGAAGGATTGTGAGTAGATCACCCAGAGACACATTACGTTATTATATGATTCAATCACACTAAATATTGTCATTGTATGAAGGTATTTTATACAAAAATATTTTGGTATCAAGATCACCCCTATTGATACACTTCAATGATTGGGATATAGCGAAGGGGACTTATCTCCCACAAATAAGACCATTCAATAGAATGATAAGAATGAGTGAGTACATCTCATGAAGATCAAGATCAAATATCAGTTTGCGGATCTCACATCTATTGTTAAACTCATGGTTATCTAGCAAGATAGTACAATAAATTTCCTTCTCTAAATTCATTGGGTTCACATCCAAGTGGTGGTACAATTAATGTTTCATTAGTGTTTGAAATACACCATAAATAAAAATGTTGGAATACTATTTTGTGATAGTTCGAACATTGAGACCTATGAAGCCATATATTATAAATAATAATTCAGTAAAGGGATGGAAAACATTCAATAATGGATGAATATTTATAGGTTGTAGCAACTAATTGCATCAGGACCACCAATATAAATGTCTATAGTATGGTTGATAGAGAATATATTTTACCAACAAATATAGTTTAAAAAATATACTTGATCACATATTTCAAAGAACCTTTTGTCTCTATATATATAATGTAATAGAAAATCATCACCAGAATCTCCCTGCCATGTCTTAGGAAGCAGGGGATTATATTGTCTTTTCTCATTGAATCACTCATACTAAAAGTGAAGGAAAGGACATGAAATTTCAAACTTCATCTAAATATTTATCCATAGGATTATAAGTGTATGTAGATGATGACGACCTTAGAAACAGACCTCCCTAATTTTAGGAAGGTGTATCCACCACCATTGATCAACCCATGTTAGTAAATCGTTGAATGGACAATTTCCCGGGATTGACATTGATAAGTGCCTCTATGCCACTATAAGAGAAAGAGATATCCTTTTGATTTCTAATGAAACACTCATATGTGTTTTAATGGAATATATATAAATTCCAAAAAAGAATCCAAATGTGGCTACCCAACATCTCATATTAATTTATGACCATCGAGTGTACAAGAGGGAGACTATAAAGATGCACCTCGACCATAAAAAATATATAATCAAAAGTTGAAAAATTGATCAAATAAACTTTTTATAGGAAGTTAAATAAGATTTATGGATCACTGAATATGTCCCCATTATGAAAATGAATTTTTCAGTTAGGTTCTTCATTGTTTTCAGAAAACATAATTGACACATTCCAATGGAAAATTTCCCATCATCAGTAATAGAACTTCAAACAAATCCATCTTATTTTTTCTAAGCCATTTTCACCATGGAAGGGTATTCAGGGTATACTAAAAAAAATTTCCCATGAATATGAAGAAAATAATTCTCTTATATCACCCAAATTGATATTTTTTATATCTGGTCTTGTCATTTGATTAATTAATTCCCACTCTATATACGAACTTGTCTTGCATCACATAATTTATCCATTTTTATGAGAATAGGTGAATGTTATATTGATTAAATGGTGGTCATATCATTGCATAAATTTGATCACATAATATAACTTAAAATAGTAATTGAGATAATGTGACATCATGTTATGTAGATGAATCTGCTGAAATTTGATTTTGGGATATCATTCGGGATATTACTTTTAATTTTTGTAAGCCAGGAAGGAATCAATGTTGACTCATAAATTTAAAGATATTTTAAATAAATGAAACCCCCAAAAGCCTTAAATAACTAAAGATATTTGATGGGAAACATTCATATATTCAAAATTTCATAGCCAACATGGTTGGAAAATATCTCTCATTCTCCATGATAATGAAGAATTGAATCAACTATTAATGGTAAAATGTCTACCAACAAGCCTTCAAGTGTCTCATGTAGTACCTGCTACACCCACCGGTCATGTTGAATCTAGTATAAGGGAATAAAATCATCCTATATGTGGACATTGTGGAATTACTTATTAGTACTCACATCCCATATAAGAATATGCAGTGAATGAGAACAATCATTACAAACACTTATCGGCAATGCTAGGTACTATTACCTGATATTTAGATGTTATGAATCACTACATCACACTCATATTTGGAGTAAACAAATATGATTCATTTCATTTACCACCATGATGTCCATATGGTCAATCACATTGGATTACTCATGTACAAACGTTATTGTCCATGGTGACTAGGTGTATCACTAGATGTGAAGTAATTCTGTAATAGTATCACATCCAATTTGAATTAAGGATGATCAGGAAAAGGATAGCCCAAGTTGAAATACTCATGGAACATCCCTACCTAGAAAAAGAATAGGTTGCCATTGAGGTTCAAGATGAGGAGAAATATTATTTCCATTACAGTCCCTGGATAAGGAAGATATATTTCTAGGGCACCTCTATATGTCCAATTAGAAAACGGATGGAATATCCAATGCTCAACATGGTTGTCTAAGGATTGTATTTTTTTCTCTAGAAGTGGAAATCGTTCCCTACTATGTCTCAATATTTTAAGGCTAAGTAAATAATAATAATGAATACTAAGACCTTATCAATGGTTTGGAAGTATCCATATAGATTCATATAGAATACCTATAAATAAGAGGTGATTTGGATCTAGTGATAAAGAATATAAATGGGGATTATTTCACCAAAAACTATGAATTATCCCCTCAAAATGGAAACACCACGGTACTAATGGTGGAGTTACCATTCTAGGACCCATTGCATCATGTTCCTCGGTCATAGAATTATTACATTGACATAGGGGGTTATTCTTCAAGTGACATGGAAAACACTAATTCAAAGGAATAAACCATCGACATCACACATCAAATCATGGACTCGTCGATCAATGTTTGTGAAATGGAAGAAATAGATTAAGTATAAAACTCAAGTGATAATGATGAAATGATATTTAACCTTATATGGATAGATCACATAATTGATTTTTTCTGAAATAGGACTCCATAAATAGTCTATGATGGCTGATTACATATTTTACAACCATCTGTGAACATTACCCTACAAGATTGTCTAAATGAGAAGATATACCACCACATGTGTGTCATCGATATAGATCTCCTTAAAAGTTTGAAAAAATAATTACTCTCAATGCTATGGAAAAACTCCACATTTCCTCCTCTAGCAGTCAACAGTCAAGGATTAGGATATCAAACCATATCAGATCCCTGGGTTACTACTGTAATACTATTGTACAAGACTATATGGAATTCACCGGTAAATGTCATTTATTCAATATTCATGGAAACTTCAGGCATAATGATATTTAATTTTTAGATAAAACTAACTATTCTTGATGTTTTCTATATGGGGAATGGAATTTGTTGGTTCATGCACCATAGATACCTTTAACTAATTTAAGTAAATTATTATTATTACCTTCATATTTACCAAATGGAATGAGAAAAAACCCTTTAATGTTTTCAGGATAATGAACATCATCAAATCTATATAGTCTCAAATCATCACCATTTTTAGTTTACCTCATAAAATATTGATGAATATCATAACTGACATCTTTTTTTGAGAGTTAATGAAATTATACTATGAGTACACCCTCAATTCAAATCAATCATCCCGATATCACAATGAAAAAAATGGAAAAATAAAATCCTTTAACAAGGAATATTAAAATATACTCCAAAAGATGGTAAGCATGTACAAGAAGTCTAGGTTACACAATCTCCGCCATTATTATGGGATTATCATTCCACCAAAAGTACTACAACACATGGAAATACATTTTCATTAGTTTATAGAACTGAAAAAAACTTTCCCATATAAGTACAATTTCCCTCATTTTGAAAATAAATTTTTGTAGTATCATAGATAATATTTTTATTATATCATACATGATAAATAAAATATTATGGAATTGGATTAAGTAAAAAAATAAAAATGATTGGAAAATAAAGAAACCTTTTCTTTATCCAACATTGCAATGTTTACACCAATATCTTCCATATGATGGGTTTTAGATCATATCAATGAATAAATGTTGTTAGTGAAGATATACTGATGGGATATTAGAATGTTTTGTATGAAAATTTATGTTTCAATAATTGTAAATTAATTAGAATAAGATATTCTCTTTTAAAAGAGAGGGGAGGGTAGATTATTTAATTTTTAAAAATACTAAATTAATATAGATTAACATTCATATTAAAATAGAACAAAAATAATTTATTTAAAATATGGAATTCTTATTTTTTCAAATAATCTCATCCAAGAAAAATTCTAATATTTTTTACTAGGTTTTTACACATATCATTTGGTTTTAACCCATCATTAACCACTTTTATACAGGTCAAAATATCAGGGACCTTTACTCCTTTAGGGTCAATATTGTTACAATTAAAGGAAAAAATCACAGTAAACATAGCATGGATGATATTATTACCCAAATACTAATTGATTGATATGATATGTGATTTATATGAATGTTATATCATTTTAAAAAATATTACATATTGTTACAAATTCATTAGTGATAACATTTAGAACCATTAATTAATTTTACACTAATAACATAAAAATATTGATGAAATTTAATAACATATCACATACCTAAACTATTATATAAATATAAATAATTTATGAAACAAATTATTACAACCATTTACTATATTTTTCTATTTTTTGAATAATTAATCTGTTAGATTTGGTTTAGCTTTTAAGGTAATTATTTATAAACTAAATATTAAATACAACATATATAGATGAAAATCAACCACATATATTTAAATAAATATTTATAATATAACATATATTTTTTAGCCACAAGATAAAAATTTAATAATAATTTAAGACAATATTCTGAAATTTTTCAATTTTCTTCATATAAAATATTATAATGTTCAAAATGAATCCCAAGTAGAAAAAATTAAATCTATATGATTCATGGAGTACTAGGGATGATGATTATCCATAAAATTAATGTAATTAATTTCTTATGGTCATTTTACTATCCTTTTCATTTTATTTTTTACCATAAATTGCTCTATTTATACTTTATCGTGTTAATAAAAATGAGAGTGGGGACTATTAGCTTTAACAAAAATTAAAAAGAAAAATAAATAAATTTATAATAAATAATTAAAAAGAAGGAATATTTATTATAAAATAATGTATACCTAAGTTGAATGATTTAATATAGAAATAATATTAAAAAAAACAATTTTTTAGAAATAATTATTACATGTATAAATTTTATTTATATTGAATTATAGGATAAAATAGATATAAAAAAAATAATTTAATTAATTCAAAAAATGAGAATAGTTTCAATTTAAAACTGAATAAAAATTTTATTTTCTATATTAAATACTTCAAAAAAAATAAAATAAAAACTATTATTTTTATGTAGTCACATAATAAATCATACTTAAAAAAATCAAAATATCACCTGAAAATAATTTTGATATAATGATTTAAAAAATGATAATTATTTTATTAAATAAAATTTAAATATTTTCAATAATTTAAATATATTATTATCTCAATGAAAAAATATTATGAATAATAGATATCCTTGAAACATAAAATGGATATATAGAAAAATTAGTGCTTATTATAAATTAATTAATAAATAAAATTTTATATATTTCAAAAAAAATTTATATTTAAAAAATAATATTATACTATTCATATTCACGTCTTTATTGTATAAGTAATAATGGTCATAATTAAATTATAATATTTTGTAGTTTTGTATGCTTAGTGTTTCACATTGTTCATATTTTTTAATATAATTATCATATTTTATACATTTTGGATTATAAATTATCACCCATTGAAGAGAATAAAACCTTGAAATTTGGAATTTAATATCATTAATAATGTTGTTTTATATTAAAATTCCTTTGTGGAAATACCCCAACAAGAATATGGTTTCTAAAAATTCCACTTGAATAGAGGAATAGGTAAATAAAATGTCCATTTACTGCAATACATAAGTATGTATATAGATAGGACCAAATTCTTAGGAATTAAACATATGGTCATCGATGAAAAGAATAATGTCCAAATAATGGTTGAGAGAGGTATATGTTAATGAACACATAAAATTGAATGATCATGAGTAAGTTAATGATCACAATACTAAGAACAAAATATGTTTGAAATTTTCCATCAATTCAATGGATGTGAGCATTATATGATATCATTTTTTAAGATCATTTTTCATTGAGTTTGTGGAATTAATCACAATGTAGAATAATAATATATGGGAAAAAAATTTACATTACAATTATAATTTTATTAAACAATCAATTTCAATTACATTATTATGTTTTATAAAAAATTGTGAGTATTCAGGTTGTTTTTTCATTATCATCCATCATAATATATATTTCCTCAATAATATAACAATTTATTTCTCTGGAATATTGAAGATATTAATAATGAATATTTAAATATGATATTAATCCATATATAGAAAAAAACTTCATACAAAATAATTAAATATTACTCAAGAAAATTCAATGACACATGATGTAGAAAATAGTTTCCAAAAAATAGAGTTTTTTGATCATTTTTTCATCAAAAAAATTTACTGTTTGTCTCACAATAACATCAATATTTATTAATTCCTTCTGCCAAGAATGAATGTTCCCTCTTCATAGAATCAATAGTATATACTAACCATTTTTTTTAAATAAATAACCTTATAACCATATAATAATATTTATGAATTTTGATACATTAGTTGTTGTAATTTCTGTCGATCTGAAACTCTCTCATATTTCATGAAAGGGTCTGTTGTGAGCCATCAATCGCACATCCTGGAATTCAATAGGGTACTAAATAGAATAAGGGGTTTGATCAACATAGTGGTGAGACTATAAACCTATTATGGAGTTTAATTTAAATGTAAATAAACAATATAAGTGACATGATCTATGTAATAGACAAGAGGAAAAAAATATCAAATACAATAAGGAATTAAAATCATGAAAAAATGAAACATAAAAAAATACAAATTAATCATCCAATAAATAAAAATTAATTTTGTAATGTCATACATACATGTATTTAAATGTAATATATAATGTAACATAAATAAAAAATCAACAAACATAAATAAATTCAAAATAAATTTGTTTATGACCCCATGTCGGCCATGTCTGGTTATAAAAAATAAACTGTAAGGTCCCTTTCCATTCTCCTATCATATTTCCATGGAATATTCTAGTGTAACAAATGGAGACCTGAGAACGGTGTGAGAATAACTGGTAGTTCGACACCTATGTGTTTACACATAACTATTATGATAATTTTAGCATGAAATAATGAAATAAACATGTCTATTATTTCAATAAAAAATTAATTTAATACAATATCACCCTACATCGACATCTTTCTAAACTATATATAATAATGTATCCCAACCATTCCAATAAAAACCATATATCCATGCCAATGCATAATATTCTTTGACACCATGTTTGAATGTCACTTGGAATTTTTCAAAACCACTCTATCCATAACCATATATCGAGGGTAGAAATTACAAAAAATAGGGCTATGCCAACAATATAATAATTTTAGTAAAGAATTAGGACCAAATCAGGAGTAAAATCATTACAACATATGTCAAAACCATTCCAGATATATATGAATTTTAGAATGAATCATTTCCAAGTTTGGTATATAAGAATATTATCATTTAAACTACGATGAGTCATATATATAAGATTTCAGAACATTTCCGGTCCATTCCTGTTATATTATCATTTAATTATTTAATATCAATGAAACATAAAAACAACGATAAAAGAATATCATATCAGAAGTCTCAATGGTTAATTAATAAAATATAAATTTTGTTTCAATTACAAATCTCTTTTATCATTTTATAATTAAATAATATCGTGCTTGTAATTTCTATTATCTAGAAAATCCAAGGTGAACCTCTGTCTAGAAATCACCCAAAACTCATGTCAGGTTAAACACATGTCAACCCATTAATCAGTTCATTTGATATTAAGGGTTCACTCATCATAACAGTATCCATAAACCAAGTCAATTAAAAGTGGATTTATATGGATTCCATTAAATTTTCCAATTTATCATTCAATTAATTTAGTCACACACAACATTGGATCAATTTATATATTTCACATAGATGAAAATATGCATTTAACATAAAACTAAAATGCGGTCTAAAGGATATATCACTATAATGGTGAATAATTGATGTGGAAGATATTACCAATGGAAAATACCCACCACGGATTGATCACACAAATGGGTAATCGAGCATGATGTATAGTCTTCGAACATCACATACTAGATTCCATATGGTTGGGAGGAGGAATTATATACTGGAATGAATGAAAAATAGGCCACATGAAACTTTTAATATTGATTATTGGAAAAATTAACTGATTTGAATATATTTTACACATTCTATTTTTAGGTTGAGAGGGAGACTCCGAAAAACAAATCCCTCAAATTTTTATTCATCCTCATTAATTATTACATGAAATTGATTTTATAAACAATGTGTTACTATTTCACACCGTATACCATTTCACAACATTTTTATTGAATCATTTACACATTGTTTAATAAATTTAGAGGACATTTAATTTTTTTAAAGATTGTTTTTATCCCACACAATGCAAGGACCCGAAACTACTCCATAGCATGAAATGAAAGTAAAAATGTCATAAACCGTTTAACTCAATAATATTTTAACTATATTATTCAAAAGAATATATATCCATGAAAAATATTCCATATCTTCTAATAAAATCCCTCTTTCACCGAAGATGAATAAACCACTATGGATTTTACAAAAATATCAAATAGGGATGTACCTGAAAACATTTAGGATATTACATCCTCCAACCATATAATATTTTTTTCTTCATTAATAAACATTCATCTATGTTGGGTCTTGGTGAACAAGTCTAACCGCTATGCTCACATATCAGACACCCTCTATCATGTAACCTCTAAACACACCCATGATGCCACTACACTTAATGAAAATGAATATACCCACAATATGGATTTATATAACTGTAGTAAAACATATATATAATATTATCTTCATAGGATGCATAATCACTTTGATATAAGTCCTCGACATCCACCCCATGATAAGAGTCATTATAATATTTTTGATTCTGCGACATGTGAAACTCATCATACATGGGACTATTGCAATATGGAGGGGATAACCATTTCAACCCTATATTAAACCATTTTCTATCTCCAATTCTCTGAAAACAAATTATGAACAGACATTGGAAAATTTCTAGATACAACTTTTACCCAACCTATGAGTCACCTATAGTAAGAAATAATGAGAAACCATGATCCACATACATCATCTCTAATGGTTAGTGTAAGATTTGTTCAATATATGAAAGGTCACCAATAAAATATTAATCATTAAAACAAGCTCAGATGCCCCATCTATAAGACAAGTTCCAAAAAGCATCGAATCCCCTATCACTAACAAACAAAGAGGCGAATGAAATGTCCTTTCATATAAATCCTCTAATGGTTCCAAATGGATTGATTCATTCTTTCTGTAATTATACGAAACCAAAATAAGCTCTATATAATGATACCATGAAACAATTAAATGAAAATCAAATGCTCAAAACATATCCTCCAAAACATTAATTTTCTGCTAATATTGACCACCAGTCTATGAAAGATTTGACATACACAAAAGTTCACGTGATCCTATAGAATTCAAAATATCCAACTAGAAACAAGATGTGAAATGAAGATATGTGTCTAAAATTATACTCCCCAAAACACCATGAATCCATATTATATTTCACAGATTAATAATATATAGATCATCAAATTTTAATGACTCCCTAATACGTATAAAGTGGGGAAGGTTCATTATTCAATCCACAATCACCCATAGAGATTCATTAATACAGGTTATCCTAGTTAATCATGTCAGAAAATCCAGAATGAAAATATCCCATTACCACAGAGAAATATGAAAATGATGAAAATTACTATCATATATTTGATGCTAAGAATTCACCTTATGAAAATAAAAATATATTAATATTAATCGTGAACAATACTTTGTTATTCCTTGCAAGAAGCATTTTCTATGGATATCACGAGACAAAATTTTAAAACCAGGATATACCAACCATAAAAAGAATAATACTTTCAAATCATATTCCCACCACGTAAGAAATCTATTAGGACTAATACCTTAATATCAGATAACAACTTAGTCTTCATCTATTCCAAAATCATTGGTATAACATATGTGCAATTATTATCATCTCAGGAACATTTAGATGCATATATGAAAATGTTTACCTTATCAACCACTAAACACATGAGTTTCACAATAACTTTTTTGGCATATTTCAACTCAATATATAAATAATGATGTTCCATTTTCCTAGTTTATAAGGTATCCTAATGTAGAAATACTACAGATACTCATCTCACAAACATAGTTGAATACTCATGTCCCAATAAGAAAATATTTACCTAAGGCACTTGTGGTCAGTGTATACCACGAAACTATCACCCATTAGATAATGCCCCTAGAATCTCTTGTCATGTACCACATGGGATAGCACTAGATAATTAGTTATATAATTCATCACATCCGGTCTTAGTTTCATGGATCCATAATGAACCACTTGAGCCTATTACATCATAACATTTCCATGTCCAACTCAAGATGTTCGAAAATACACAGTATATTATTTACCTAGAATGGATATGAGGATATGTAGTGAGGTAATCCAACCATTTATATCCCTGAATGCTTTATCACAATCATTAAACTATAAAATAATTTTAATTTGGTCATCCCTAACATTTCTATTTATAGATCAGATAAGTCTTAGATAAACCACTGTTAATAACCTACAATTCCTAGAAAACAATGAATTTTTTATGAAATTATTTTAATTATACCATGATACCATGGATTCAATTTTCAGGGTCAACTAACACTCCATCCTCTATGATGAGATTACCCAAAAAGTGCAATTTAAAATATTATAATCTATATAAGGTCAGCTTGGAACAAAATTAATTCCATATCTATTTACTCTAGTCAATTTCATGGTGTTTTGAATGAATGTATACTTACGGGATGTACTCAAGTATATCATTGAAAATAACCACAAATAATAGATCTATTATATAATGAAATATATGATACCCTAAGCCCATTAAAACCCCTAGTGAACAGGTCAAACAAAATGACGTTACTATGAAATAAAAAAAATCCATAGATGATCATAAATTTGTTTTGGGTTATGTATGATGTTCTCAACCTCAAATACATGTATCTAGATCTCTAGTTGATATTTTATAGGATATAACCACTTAAATAATAATCAAAGTGATTTGTGATGCATAGAATATGATTCTAATTCTTTACCGCTACCTTGTTAATTATTTGATAATTCAAAAATAAGGACAAATTCCTATGATCATTCTTGTTGAGAATAATAAGAAAACACCCAGAAACGTACTAGGATGTATAACGAATATCTTCAAGATCATAAAATTAAAATTTCAACTCTAGAATCTCTATTTCTTCAATTATACATGCTATTATAATATTTGGATCTTCTCCCAAAACCTACTTGATCATAAATTTGATCTCCCTCTAATGTGTTAATCCATAAAAAATGTTAAAAATTACATCCTAAAATGGTTTACCAATTGAGGAAAATATTCAAACTTCATTCCACCATCTTAGAGAGAAATATGATCTTGTTATATTGCATAAAAATACATTCAAAACTAAATTAGACATATATGACCAAGATAGAGATCCAATTAACCCTACAGATAATAGATCCATTCATATGGAGATATAAATGATACCCTTTTGCAGTAACAGTTGATATGAGGAAGATAAATAACAATCCAATGCATACCATGAATTAAATCAAAGCATATGATTTTAATTTAAATTTTTTCAAAAAATAAACTCTTTAAACAAATCACTAGAGAAGATATATTTAATTATTTTATATTCTATGACCACACTCCCAACAATTTGTCCATGTTTTAAACATCATCTAAACATTACTTCACCTAGAAAAACAATTTTCAACAAAGGGAAGATACAAATTGAATGTGAATCTCATGTATCCAACAAAATTAAAGAATGGTATATTGATTCAAGAATCATTCCTTTGATAATAGATAGTCAAAAATCAACACTAGCTATTGTATCCTTCATAACATGTAGCTAACTAGCTTCTTTTATACTAGGATCGAGACTAACTCCCCATACATATTACCTCATCGTGGTACTGTTATTTTTATAATGGGGTACCACCTACTCTACATCAACCATAAACTCATGTGGAACTCTAGATACCAATTCACATAGGATTATTTGATTCCTTGATATACTATACTATTTGTACTAATCCCCTACCACTACTCTACTGCTACATTCCCAAGTAATCTTCTAAATGTGGGCCATTCAACTGCAAGTGTGACTCTATAATGTTGGTTATAGTCACTGAGGTCATTTTTTGAACATCATCCCATACTAATTTTAATACAATGAATCATGATATTGATATTGTATCCCACTTTCTAGACTTAACTAACAGCTATTTCCTTTGATAAATCTATCCTAGTGTCACTTCATACAATTATAAGAAGAGCTCCATGTTCATCCAACTAAAATTGCATAACTGTTGCTCACGTCCTCTCTAAAATTAACTTCCATGATGATGAAAATATTTATCACATACACAAAACTAGTCATATAGAAAAAGTTAATGTGTTACTGAAACTCATTGTAAGGAACATAGAGAAAACATTTTTCCTTCGATATCTAATCATCATCTAATGATGGTGAAAGGTTTATTAAGTCCATAAATATTTCAATGTAGTCCGAATTGATTATAAACTAATGTGTCAATTTAATTAACCCATTATCCTTTTCATCCATCAAAATATGTGGATAGAAATTTATCATGAATATCCTATAAACTTCCTTCTATGATAGATCATCATGTCTCACATCTTTCTTTGATATATCTGACCAACACATGGAAGGTCAATGAAGCATATATGAATGATGATTTACCCTCATATGTGTGGGTGCCTCAAAATGATTAGAGATCATATTTAATAACTAATTCTAGTAATTGAATACCTCGGGGCCACCCTCCATTATGAATGTAGTAAAATGATTTAGTAATAACTCTCTCATCTCCTCATAAATCAATGGAACATTACTAGCTGTTTCATTTTCCATAGATCACAGAACCCCCATAAAGCTATAAAAATGCATAAAATCAATATGATCCTTATGTGTTTTAGGAATCTCTAGTTTATATTCATGAGAATTGTTCTAATTGGAACTTAGTTGTAATGAAATCAAAGAATACAATGAGGAATTTTCTTAACAAGATAAACACACTGCATATAACACTTGATATAACAACAATGTCAACCTCAACGGGTGGAACCAATTGGGAAATACTGACTCTTCATCTCTCTAAACATGGATTACACGTTTTTTATCATGAATAAATTTCTATCTTGATACCATTAAGATAATATAACAATTATCTCATACCACAATTTAAACAAGAAAGTATATATGACATGAAATAAATATTTCTATAAAATTAAATATATGTGAAAAGAATATATACTAGTTTTTCAAATCCTAATGCATTCATACTCATCTAATTCCATATATATACATGAATATAAATATCTATAAATAATTACAACACAAAAAAATTTGATCAATAATGGTGAAATAAAATTAACTGTAATGAATGATCAACATAAATCACAATCTCATTCCAAGGAACTAGGATTTCTCGATACATGGGTTATCTACTCCCATTCACAAGATCATTAACATTTCCCAAAACATCCCAGTCTCCTTTATACTATTTCTAAAATTAATTAAATTGAAATGAAATAACTTCTCCATTAACACGACATTGTAATGTCCCTCAATCAGGTAATTTCTCACATGTCCATAAATGGTTAGTTATGTAACGAACCAAAATTTTATTAATGGAAATTCATCATGATCATACTAAATGACATATTATAAAAAATGGTTATATAAAAAATAATCATCTTTCTTTTTATGTATCACCATTTCAAGATACTATTTATAATTTTTATAGTTTCTAATATAGTCGTTGAACAACGATCACATGATTAGTGTAAATATATGGATTTAACAAATAAAATTTTCTAAGAGAAAGGATGTGATGGCCTCATCCAGTAGACTTCCCCTTAAAAAGCCCATTTTTCGCAGCGTGGAAATATGGTGGCATCACTGGGAATCACTCTGGAAAAATCCCATGAAGAGGTTCAACATATTAAGATCGAATGAAATATCCTACGATAAAAGTGATTATTGATACAGATTACCACCCAAGAAATGTTATCTGAGCCACCCAAGAGTCAGTCACCATCAAAAACCAAACCCTGTGGTCTTATTTGGGTGTTATAAGGTCTTATATATAATGGCCATAGCACTATATTTATGTGCATTATTTTTTTATATTATAAAAATATACATTCATTTTATTATTGTTAGTTTACAAATAGTTTTTAAAGAAAAAATAGTATTTTTCGTTAATAATTAACTAATAAATTTATTTTGATAAATTAATGGAATTATGAATTAAATAATATTTTAATAAAATATTATTATTATTAAATTAATTTTTATTAAGTATAAATGATCGTATTATTTTTATGAACACAATTGTAATTTTTATGATGGTTTGAAAGCTGTTTTTGTCAAAACCCATGAATTTTAGATAAATGTTTATTTTTATTTCAAAAATGAAAATTCACATATCTTGAAAATTAAATGAATAAAATTGATATTATTTTTGGAATCAGGTTGTCGAAATTTTCCAACAGTGAATTTTTCATAAATTTCTAATATAGTCAATTTTTTTATAAAAATTAAATACATTTTTAATATATAATGTGTTTATGACATCATAATGACCCAATAGTGATGAAATAAAATAATTTAAACCTTATGTTAGAACAATATATGTTTTACCATTAAAATAATGTGATTTTAGGTCTGTTATATTTATTTTAGAAAGCCTTAGTAGACCCTCCAAGACTTATAAAACATTTTAGCTATTTAAATTGATTTCCCTGAGAGGGTGACTCAACTCCACATAAGAACCCTGTCATTTTAATAAGTTAGGACATTGGACATATAAAATATTATTTTCCACACCCCCTATTCCAAAACTATTGGAAAAAACAATGGGCTGGTTTGTGATTTGATTAGTTTAATGCGTAGTGTCCCAAGCCTAAATAATAAATAATTTCATCTCTTTTCCTATATAAACCCACAAAAACTCCCACTTCCTCTTCACTAAAATCCTTTTGAGTTCATAAAACCTCTTTCCTCTTCTCTCTAAAATCCTACCATGGTTCCCCAATCTCCCAGGATGCCACTCTTAAGCCTCTACCAAGCCGTTGATATCACACTTCAATGTAGGGGATTACTTCCTTTCTCATTTTATCAATGTTTATCAATATTGTTATGCCCATTTATTTTTAATTATAAATGTTGAGGTATGATTTTTCACCTCCCCCATACTTCCCAATTTATGTTTTAATTATGTAAGACCTATTTATATATTATTAATTCCTCTTATGTACACCCATTATCGTTCCGAAATTCTATAAGGAATGTTTCTCTCCTCATTTACATTTCAGAAATTATTTGTATTATGAATCCCAATTCCAATAATTATGTTGGTAAATTTATATAAATTTCCCTCTTACATTCTATTTCATATCACTATGATGAGACACCCCTTTCTCTCTCATTAACCTTTTTTTTGAATTCTTTTGTCATACCGTTATGCTGCCGAAATTGCACCGTGTTTTTTCAAGTCAAAGTCATTATCTAGTGAATACCATGACCATTTATCTATCAAGGGTATTATCATTTGTGAGCATTTACTTATTGATTATATAGTTTCATGTATGAATTTCACATTCCATTATCATGTAATAAATTATGATGTTTAATGGATCCATGTTTTATGATCCATGTGGAACACTAATGCGTGAAATGAAATATTTAAGAAGGGTGTTCCCTGATAGTGCTCCAATGCATTGGGTAAATATTTTTATCATGATAATTAAAGTGAAATTAGGGTTTAATCATGATAATTCATGTGTAGTGAGGGTTTAGTCATGATTCATTTGCAATGATCCTTGGGTCATGCTAATACCATGTTATGCGTTGTTTCCACATTTCTATGTTTTGATAGTCATTATTAATCATAACATAATGTTCATATTTCTTTTATGCTCCATTGATATGACTATTTCCTAAAATGTATTTTATTCTTCTTGTTATGCTTTGTTTACTCCCTTACCGATCTTTATAGCTCTCTCATTTCTTATGCATGTCCTCAGGTTATCCTTTGCAATGATAAGTACGAGGGAATGTTGTGGTCATGTAAATGGAGTTTTGAATAAAGATGTTGTGTATCATGTTTTAAGTCATTCTGTAATTTTCATAATCACCAATGACACATGAAAACTCGATATTTCATGTTTTAATAACTGAATACTTTTTGTGATAAATCATTTTTATGTGTTTATTAAAGAGAAGTGTTGTTATATTTGGTATTAGATGACATGTTTAGTTATTTTTGTTATTTGTTTTAGAAACCCCTTGTGAATATTTTGAGATAAGACTGTGTATAATAAAAACATCCCTAAATTTTGTGATTATTGAGTAACTGGATTATCAAGAATATAAATCCTCTCCTGGATATGAGCAGGTAGAGTTGGCTCTCGCACAGATGTATCAGGATTGAAAACTCTGATAATGAGTTTCAGGCATGACCTTGGGTATCTGGGTACATGACAACGTTCCTTACTACACTCTTGGTTAGGAAACTCCTCATGGTATTATTTGGTACGTTAACAAGTGTAGTATGAACCATTATTAATGGAATTACAAAAATTCACCTAAGAATATATGTTAGAATGTTGATCATTGATAATATATATGGAATAATATAGATTCATAAGCTAAGGAAAAAAACGTTATTTATAACTCATTCATTTTTTCATTGGATTACCCTTCATGTATTACCCCTAAATTTCCTTTTATTCCATCCAATGGTCGGTTATAGTATATCTCAGGGTAACATCCCATGCAAAGACCAATGTGATGACTGTTTTAAAGAGATAAACAATACAATGGGAGTAGTAATCGCTAACATTGTCATAATACTCTCTCGGTTAACTCAAGATTTGAATATAAACAACGGTGAAGAAGAACATTCATCCCCCATAAAAAAGAAAAATTCTCATTCAAGATATTTAAGAGACAAATCCCTCATATTATTAATGGATCATCTGATCCCTCAATCATCGAAAAAATGATTAACTCCATTGAAAAGATATTCTCTACCATTCAATATCCTGAAAAAGAGAAATTTATTTTGTCTTCTTATCATATGTAGGGTAATTTTGATCATTGATGTACATTGATAAACAATAAAAATCATGAGTAGGAGATTGAGGAATAGGAATATATGGATTTCTGGCAAAAAAATATTGATAAATAATTTCCTCCCACCCTCCGGATTAATATAGAAAGGGACTTCCTTTCCCACAAGAAGAAAAGGCGATGAATCAATTGAAGCATACAATTTAAACATCATAATGATTGCAAGATATGCCTCCGACTATGTCATTACCCCGGAATGCAAGGTTGACCACTTCTTTGGTGGGATGAAACCTAGCCTTCAAAAATCCTTGTCCATCCATGAATTTGATATTTATGAGGGAATTGTCTGATGTGCAGTCAAATTCAAAATAGATATTGGTGAATCCCAGCGGGTTTGAGGGGATAATAAGCATAAGGAGGATTTCAACTCTATAAGATTGAGGGATAAATCAAATAGTGATATGAAAATCCAACACCTCACATGCAAAAGTTATGGAAAGAATCACCTTGGAAATTTCTTGAATTGGATGAGGAAATACATTAGGTGTATAAGAGAAGGGAATCTAGCCGTTAACTTCCAAAATGAAACAACTATAGCTACAAAAGAGGAGAGGAATGTTCCATTCAAACATCCATGTGTTGTCCCTTGTTTGAAATATAATGAACCAAGACACCTTGTAAATCAATTCCCTTTTCCAAGGGTTTTTGGTTGCAACCAAAATCCTCCATGTCCCCAATGAAGAGATTTTTCAATCACCACCATTAATGTGAACATCGAAAACAATGTGGTGATAGGTACGCTAGTTATTCATTCAATAATAGAAAATATAATTTTTTTCTCTTGTTCTACAAATTCTTTTGTATCCCAAAATTTTATTAGAACAATCCCAACACCACAAAAAATAATGGGCGTTAAGATGTCTGTGAGTACGAAAAATGGGGAAATCATTGCATCCCATGAATATAAATCATCCCCTATCCTAATCAGTGGATTGAGCTTCCGAGAGAACATCATCATACTCCCTACAGTGGATTTTGATTAAATTATCATCATGTTTTGGCTTTCCTAATATAGAGCAAACATAATTTGTCATGGGTGGGAAATCACTCTCCATATAGAGAATCGACCCCCTGATTCTATACATGTGTAAGGAGGAAGATGAATATTATTTAGCACAATCATCTCAATAGTAGTATTACCGACCTATGAGAATGAGTATCAGGCTCATATGATTGAGTATGAGGAGGTAACTGGGCTTGAATACGGGCCTATTGTAAAGGAATTCATGAATGTGTTTTCTGAGGAATTGGCTGGTCTTCCTCATAAAAGTGATGTTGATGTCTAAATTGACTTTAAACTTGGGGAATTTCCAATATCCCTAACTCTGTATAGAAAGGCTATTGTGGTGCTTGAGGAGCTGAAAAAAACTATAGAAAAATCTTAATAAAGGGTTTACATGCTGACGTGCTTCAACATGGGGTGCTCAAGTCCTCTTCATCAAGAAGAAGGATGGGTCAATGCACCATTGCATTGATTCTCGTGAGCTCAACAAAATCGAAATTAAGAACAAGTATCATCTTTCAAAATTTGATGAATTGTTCAATTAGCTATGTGGAGCACAATACTTCTATAATGTGGTTCTACGATCGGGATATTAACAAGTAATGGTGAAGAAGGAGGATATCCCCAATACTGCTTTTTTATACTAGGTACATGCCCTGTGTATTCCATGTAATGACTTCAGGACTCACGAATTCCCTAGAAATATTAATGGACTTGATTAATCAAGTCTTTAGATATTACCTTGAAAAATTTGTGGTAGTCATTATAGATGTTATTCTTATATACTCCAAAACCAAGGAGGATGATGAGGAGCATCTAATTACTGTACTAGAGACCTTGAGAAAGGTGAATCTATATTCGAAGTACATCAAGTGTGTTCTAGAGGAAGGAGGTCTAATTCTTGGGCCATATCATCACATGAAGTGGGATATCAGTGGATCCCTCCAAGATAGATGCAATTAAGGGATGACTGATTCTAATAGTGGTAATAAATATTTATAGATTCCTGGGGTTAGCAGGATATTATCGCTGATTTGTGGGGAATTTATCATGATTGTCTAATCCTTTTACCAAGATAACATGGGAGGGAGTAATGTTTTTTTGGAGTGATGAACGAGATGAGAGCTTCATGTAGTTGAAAAGGATGCTTATTACCGAGCACGTTATCAATTTACCCACATGTGGCGATCTTTTTTTGGTATTTAGTGATGCTTTGATATAGGGAATGGGTTGATTGTTGATCCATAATGACACTTTCATTGCCTATGCGTTAAGGCAATTGAATCCTCATGAGGAAAAGTATCCAAAACATGATTTGAAGTTGGATTTAGTGATATGCGGTTTAAAAATTGTGCAGAATTACATCTTTTGGGGTATGTGTGAAATATATACGGACCACAAAAGCCTCAAATATATATTCACATAGAAATCATTGAACATGCGCCAATGAATATTGTTATAGCTGATCGAAGACTATGACTGCTCAATCTATTACCACCCTGAGAAATTGAACTAGGTGACAGATGCACTGTGTTGAAAGGACAATCAATTGTATAAATTTGGAGAATTGAAAAGGATCGAATCATCATAGATTTGAAGAGAATGGACATGGGAATCATTAAGGAAAGGACATCATCATTCCTTTCTAAAATTATTTTTCCGACATCCTTTAGGGAGAAAATAAATGATTCTTAAAGAAAGATGTAGAAATTATGAAAAGGGTGGTAGCTCTCAGAAATGGGAAATCCTCATAGTTCATGGAAGATAAGGATGGAATTGTTAGATTTGGGAAACGATTATGTGTACCATCGATTCCAGAGATAGTGAAGGATCTTCTGAATGACTCACATTGATCAAACATATCTCTTCACCTGTGGAGAAAAAATATGCATCAAGATATCCAATATAACTTTTTTGTGGGACAATATGAAAAGGGAGATTGCTGAATATACCTTAATGTCCCTGGTATTTTAGCAAGTGAATTCTTAGTGGAAAACATATAAGGGGATTATGAAACCACTAACCATTCCAACATGAATGTGGGAGAACATTACCATATACATATTCACTGTACTTCCATAGACATCCAGAGGAAACAATGCTATATGGTTCGTTATGGGTCATCTTATGAAGACATCAGACATTCTCTAGATTTGAGAGTACTTTTCATTGGATATTCTTGCACATATTTTCATCAAAAAAGTGGTAAGGCTGGATGGATTACAACTATATATTATATCCGATCGAGATACAAGATTCACCTCAAAGATCTTTAAAATTACCAAACATGATCTTTTCACAAAATGGAACATCAGTGTGTCCTATCATCCTCATACTGATGGCCAATCTGAGCAATCTATTTAGACACTATATGATTTCTTAATATCTTGTTCTATGGACTTCAAAGGTGGATGTGATGAACATTTCCTAATGGTTGAATTCTCATACAATAACAGTTTCCACTCGAGCATTCGAATGGAACCATATGAAGCCCTCTATAGGAAAAGGTGAAGAAAACTATAATTTAGGGATGAAGTCAGGGAGGGTAAGCTGCTAGGACCTGAAATGGTTAGAGAAATGGTGGAGAAGGATATAACCATTCAACAAAATATCAAGGCATCCCAATGTTGACAGAAGTGTTATGCAGATTATTGTCGATGATACCTTGAGTTAAAACATGGAGGCATGGTATTTCTATGAATACCTCTGTGGATGAATTTCATGAGGTTTGGAATGAATCTGAAGTTATGTCCTAGTTACATTGGCCTCTTCAAGATTCTAGATCCTGTCGGGGCTCTGTCCTATCGACTAACACATCCACCACCATGTCCAATGTACAGGATGGCTTTCTTGTATCCTTCTTACGGAAATACATACCACACCCTTCACATGTAATCCCTTCAGACGTAGTACTATTTGAGGATGATCTTTCTTACGAGGATAATCTAGTGAAGATCATGGATCATAGAGATTAGATTCTACGTAACAAGATTACCCACCTATTCAAGTTACTATAGCGAAACCATACGTATGAAGAGGAAACATTAGAACTAGAGGAGGTAATGAAGGGAAATTACCCACACCTACTTGTAGCATATAATGTAAAATAATTTAATGGTGAAATTCCATATGGGGGGAAGATTGTAACTACCAAAAATATTATTAATGGGAATTAATCTAGATTTAATTAAATGTATAATTATGAAAAATGGATTGATAAAATATGCACTTCCATGGTTTTATGTTTTTGGGTTTTAAAATACTTTTACGAATTGTTATCATTTCTAATATAGTTTTTTAATAGTTTTCACATGATTAGTATAAATATTGGGATTTAGAAAATCCAATTTATTCAGACAAAGGAAGAGATGACCTTATCTAGTAGAATTTCCCCTTATGAAGCCCATTTTTCAGAGCTTGGAAATGAGGTGGTGTAATTTGGATTTTCTCTTGACCAATCCCATGTTGTGCTTCAACATTTTAAGCTCAAACGGAACCCCCAATAGGAGATGTGGAATTTTAAAGTGATTACCACCTCAACGATATTATTCGAGCCACCCAAAGAGTCTGTCACCATTGCACACCTTACCCGTTAGTATTATGCGAGTTTTATAAGGGGTTATGTAAAAATACTTTATCACTATGATTATATGCATTATTATTGTATATAAAAAAATATAGATTCATTGTATTATTTATATATTGTAAATAGTTTTTGAAGCACAAATAATAATTATAGTTAATATTCAACATAGAAAAATATTTTTATAAATATTGGATTATTGAATTAAATAATATTTTAATAAAATATTATTATAAATAAATTACGTCTTATTATCTATAAACGATCGTATGATTTTTATGAATACAATTTTAATTTTTATTATGATTTGAAATCTGTTTATGTCAAAACACTTGAATTTTAGATATATACCAGTTTTTGTTTTAAAGGTAAAAATTCAGATATTTATAATATTTTTTGAATAAAATTAATATTATTTATGGAATCAAGGAATCGAAGTTATCCAATAGTGTATTTTTCATAATTTTCTGAGACAATTGAATTTTTGTGTAAAAATTAAATACTGTGTAAATATATAATGTGTTTTATGACATCATAATTACCAAATAGGGATGTAATAAAATAAAATAATCATAAAGTTAGTCCAATATATGTTTTATTATAAAAATAATGTGATTTTAGGATTGTTTTATATTTTTTACAAAGCCTTAGTGGACCCTCAAAGACTTATAAACCATTTTAGATTTTTAAATTGATTTCCTTGAGAGTGTTACTCACCTCCAAATACAAAACCCAATTTTTTCATGATGTTATGCCATTGAAATTATAAAATATATTTTTATACTCATTATTTTGAAAAACCTTGGCAAAAAATCCTGGGCTGGTTTGTGGTGTTGATTAGGTTAATGTGTGGTGTCCCAAACCTAAATAATAATGAATTCCCCCTTATTTACTATATAGACCAACCCAAGATCACACTTCCTCTTCACTCAAAGCCTTTATTGTTCGACCAACCTCTTACCTTCCCTCTCTTGAATCCCCCTAGGTGCCCCATGATCTTAAAAAGCTACTCTCAAGCCTCTCCCATGCCTTTGGGATCACACTTCCCAATAAGGGATTCTTTAATTTCTCATTTTATCGAAGTTTTTTAATATTGTTAGGCCCTTTTATTTGTAATTATAAATGTGGTGGTATGATTTAGGACATCCCCTATACTGCCCTCTTTATGTTTTAATGATTAGAGATCCATTTTCCTCTCTTTAATTCCTCCGAAGTACACCTGCTACCATGCCAAAATTTCGTAAGGAATTTCACTCTCTTCAATTACTTTCAAGAAATTATTTGGTATTATGAATCCGAATTACATTAATTATATTGGCACATGTTTTAATATTACCCCCTTACATTACATTTTATTTTCATATTATGAGAAACCCCCTTCCCTCTCATCAACCATTTTTATGAATTCTTATGTCACGTCGTTATGCTGACAAAATTGAACCACATTTTTCCATGACAAAGTCAGTGTGTAGTGAATGCCATGCACATTTATCTAACGAGGGTATTCACCTTTATAACCATTTACTTATTGATTATAATGTTTCTTGAATTAATTCCACATTCCGTTATCATGTAATAAATGATGATGCTTAATGAATCCATGTTTTATGATCCATATGGCACACTTATGCATGAAATGAAATGTTTAAGAAGGGGGTGCCCTGATAGAACTCCAATGCATTTGGTAATGATTAGTATCATGATACATCAAGTGAAATGATTTTTTACTCATAATAAATCAATTTAAATCAGGGTTTAATCTGAATAATTCATGTTCAATGAGGGTTTACTCATGTTCCATGTCCATTGAGCCTTGGGTCATTCTAATACAATGTTAAGTGTTGTTTGCACATATCCATGGTGTGATAATCACACATTATCAGGAATTTATGTTCATGTTTCTTTTATTCACCGTTGATATTTCTATTTCCTATCATGTATTGTATTCTTCATGTTAATCCTTGTTTCCCCCTTAATATGCTATATAGCTCACCATTTTCTAATTCATGTTCTCAGCTTATCCGATGTAATGATATGATGAGGGAATATAGTGGTAATGTAAATGATGTTTTCAATAAAGATGTTATGTTTCATGTTGTATATCATTATGTAATTTTCTTTATACACAAAGACACTAGAATTTTTGATCTGTAATGTGGTATCAAGTGAAGAGTTTATGTAATAAATCATTTTTATGTGTGAAATAAAGAGTTGGGTTTTTATAAGTTATAAAACTACAATCATGCCTCCTTATACACTAGAGAGGAATGAATAGTAGAGGGTGTGTTATCAGTATAGTGTGGATACTATAATCATCATTATTGAGTTACATTAAATTTAAAAAAAATGACATAATCAGAGTAATAGACAATGAAAAATTATATATCATAGTACTAGGAAATAAAGGGAGGAACACATAAACCAGTAATAATAGATTACTTAATAATTCCATAAATAATAATGAATAATATATTATCACTATGATATGTAACTAAATTTAAAAATTAATTTAACATAACAATATAATTATATAATATATATATACTCAATAGTTTACTGTTCCTAAACCCTTTTCAATCCCATATCCAAACTCCAACCCATCCAATAATCAGAAAGCATCATCACAGTCTCTTTAAATTGTATAGTCATGCAGCGATGTAATAATTTAAATTAAGAAATGGTGTCCATAGTAGGGATTGATTACATTTTATAGGGTTGAAACCACATTTTCTAAACATTACTTGTATTATTATATGTTTATGAAATAATGGAATAAACAAGTGTATTATTTATTAAACAAATTAAATTGATACCACAACCAACCGCTTCATCACCACTATGGACTATGTTTAATCATGTAGAACAACCATTCCAATCATAACCAAATATCTATACTAAATCATAACCCACTTCCGCATCATGATGGAGTGTCTCTAGTCATGTCTCAAAACCATACCAACCATAACCATAAAATCATGTTATAATTTTTTCTATGTTGGTAAAACCCAATTGTATAATAATTTCATCATTAAATTGGGTCCAAACCTATAGTATATGAATTACAACATGTATCAGGGACAAGACCAGTTTATAAAAATTTCAAAATGTATCATGGACGAGACCGATAAATACTATTTTTTGTCATTAATATGAGATGATACAAGAATATAATCATTTCCAAACATGTCATGGACAAGATATGTGTATATAAATTTAAATATTTAATCCCAATGAGTCATGATAGAAATTATTCACAGTATCATATTATAGGGATCAATGGATAATAATGAAAATTAACATTTATCTTTTAATTATACATTATTTAATTTTCTCTTCAAAATAAATAACATGATATCATATTAATAACTAGGCCTATAGTAGGTGAATATACATCATGAGATAACCAAAAATTCATTTCATGATAAAAACCCTTTAATCCATTAACCATATCATTTTAAATTAAGGGTTTACTAATCCTAATGGAATACATAAGATAGATCAATATAAATTTGATCCAAAGAGATTCCATGGAATAATTAAATTTATCATTTAATTTATTTAATCACACATCACATTTGATAAATATCAATATTTAATATACAAAAATATAAAGACATATGTGGGTTACAGTTTATATCGACTTCATTTACATGAAAATCAATGAAACACTAACAATAGGCAACACTAACAGAGATGAAGGAAAATAAGATAATGAGTTGAAACCTACATCAAATATATCAATATTAACATAAATACCAAATATAATATAATGTTTATTCTTCCCTAATAGAGAATAGTGCTAGTGTAATGGAATACCATAGCCAATGACCTATCTGGGATTGATTACACAAACATGAAGTTTATAATGGAGGATGGTGCTCCAAAATTATCAAGGGGCACCCTAGTCTGGAAAGGATGAAGGCAGTAGTTGATTGAATAAAATCATCCACACAACAATTTTAATTTTTTTTTCAGAAAATACATGATTTTTAACTCTTTTTGGAATAATGTATTTATTTTTCGAGTGATACACTAAAAACTAAACCTCCTCAGGTTCTTATTTATTTGGATTAATTATTACATTTTTTGAATGTTTTTCATGATTTTTACCCTTTTGACACCCTATATTAGTTCATGACATGTTTATTGAATCATTTACACAACATGTAATTCATTTACAATATTGCAATTTTTTTAAATATTTTCATCCATGATTCAACACAGGGAACCGAATCACTTCCAAAAAAATCTATTCATTAAAACCCAACACAACCCCTTTAACATGTTTATATCTAGACTCCATTAATTCAGAAAATATTTATTCCTTAAGATTATGTCAATTTCCCCAAAAATAGATCTCTTCATCATAAGAATACTCTGCCACTATAGGTCAAAAGAAAATATCCAAGAGGATGTGCCAAAAAAATTGATATCATACAACAGTTATCTCAAACCATTCCTCTCACATTCAATATTGTGTAATATTATCCTTATGAAGTAATAAATAATGTGGAAACTAAGGGTTTCATTGACCTCATCCAAATAAAATGTTTCCAAACATATCACTAGTGTTTGTAAGATTATGTCACATAACTCCACAAATTGGGTGCCTATATTTTTGATATTATGAAAAACCCTATACATAAAAACCCATTAGGGTATCCATATCACTTTATAAGACTTCATACGAAAACCTCCAAATCATTATAGTTATCTAATTCCTTCCCTAATAACAATTGTAATACCCATGAACCTTCACTCTAAAATCCAATTTTAATAACATAACATTTTAATTTCAGGATTTCTTACCAATTAATATGATGTAATTTGTTCCATCCAAAATGCACAACATCAAACGTAAATTTTGGATCCCATTAATACCCATTTACCTTTTAGTATTAGTGTTTTATTGAGTTATGAAAGACTTATAAAAACTAATATCCATAAACAACTTCTTCGTAAAGATAAACATCATATACATCTATGTTAATCACATTTTGATACACTCTTTCGCACAAAAAACATATTCAATACATCAAAACATGCAAATAATAAACTTTAATAATGGATACCTCACACACTTTGTAATGGTAAGAATAAGCATTTTGATATAATAGGGATCAGAATGATTGAATGGAATATATATTCAAAGTCTATGAGAATTATAATTAGAGAACTCATATAAAATATTAATTCAACCATCAATCATGAACCATGGAATAAAGCATTTCCATGTTTAAGTGGTTATATGAATAATTAAAAAGAGAAAAATGATGTCAATAATCATCAAAGTAATCATTAAAAACCCATAAAAAGAATATACAAAACATTTTTGAATGATGGGAAATCAAAATTACATGACATTGAGATAACAGTAAAAATTATAATAAATATATAGCTACCACACACGTTAATTCTTTATTGAATATAAATATTATCCAATGCATTGGAGAACTATCTGGGAGGACCCATCATATAAGATATACCATGATCACCAATGTTATATAAAAAGGGTGAACCCATTGTATAAGATGTATTGGTCCCACACATGAGATAAAATTTGGATGAACCATTATTTAATAATGTTTAGTGACGTATAAATAAGAGAAACCTTTAGATAACTTTTAATCCTATGTGAGAAATACTTTTAGAAAAAAAATTATTCTCATTTATTTTACAATACCATTTTATAAACATATGTCTCTATAATGAAAGAAGTTTATTTTTAATTAAAAAATATGAAATCATATAAGGGGATCCAAATGTAAAATAAATTTTATGAAAGTGGGAATAGTCATTGATATTGTGTATATGAAAAATAGAGCATTAATGTCATAACATTATTAAATACTAGAAAAGTAAATGTGGTCGTTTACTATCATATTTTAATATAAATAATTCAATCATTTAATGTTTAAGGACCTATTAATCAAAATATATCTGCAATTAAGAATATGTAACATCAAGGGTTTTTAAATTAATAAATGATAATAATATTAAAATGTAATTAAAAATTATTGATGAATTTATCCATTTAACATTGGTAATAAATTTTAAAAACTAGTAATGTAAAATATATTGTGAAAAAACATTTCTATGAAAATATAAATTGTTACTTATAATGTAATGATAAATAAAAATAGTGGTCATTAAAATGGGACATTACATTTGGGTTGTAAATTTAAACAATAGATATTGATTTGATTTTCTTTTAAAATCACTGAAGACTAACCCATTGGGAAGATAATAATGGAATATCATTATTAAAATCACAAGAAAGGTGTACAATATTGAGGTAAAATTTCTCTAAGAATTCATTTGTTTTAATAAAAGTAAATTTTAGAAATTATTCAAAAATGGATATTTTAGTGAATGATTATTGATTTAACCGATGATACTAGATCAACAACAATTAAAAATCTCGTTTTTTATAATTTCATAAATAAATATACGATTAAATTTAAATTAAACAAGAAATATATACTCCTATACAAGTAATAATAATTTTTATTTTGTTTAATAATAGAATATATGGTGATTTCATCATATGAAAATTTGAAAAAAAAATCCATAAATGAAAATAGATTGAATCAAAAAGGAATTTTCAAAATTTTTAACAACGAAATTTTAATTACAAAAAATATTAACATAATATGAAACTTTAAATATCATGAACATAATGAAATCCATGATATATTTGTTTAAAGGTAATTAATATTAACCGTATAAAATATTTTAGGTCATAAAAAGCTCTGTCTATTCAAATGAAAAAATTGAATGAATAACCTTTATAGAGATTGAATAATTTAATTGAGAATTAATCACTTTTTTGATTATGTGTAACAATTATAAATCATGTCAATGTAACTGTTATGTGATAATAATAAAAATTGGCGATTAATTCTCACATAATAATTGTATAATAAATCCAATGACGAAGTGGTATAACCAAAAATAAATAATATTTATTTATTAAGAAGTTATCTACTTAGTAGCATTCATGATAAAACCCATTCGATTGAATAACTCAAATTTCAATGAGAAATAAAATTATAAGTAAGGCTGGGTAACAAATTACATAAAAGGAATAAAAAATAATGTTTGAAAAAAAGAAAAATAATTTTATTATATTATATTATCTAAATTATTTATTCATAATTTTACATATAAAATTATAGTATATACGCCATATAAATAAAAATATTGTCATAACAAAATGTAACCCCCAATAAATGGGAATTGAGACAAAATTCCAAGGCCTGAATCAAGATCAATGATATATGAGTTTAGGATCATTTATAATGGACTCATATCTATTATTTTATTTCTAAAGAATAAATTATATGATTAATCACTAAACCTTATGGTGTTTGATTAATTAAATTCAATTAAATGTTTAGTAATAGAATCAAGTAATTCAATGTCTGTTTTTTTGAGGTTATTGAATCTGTAATTTAAAAACGGATTGGGTATGCTGATTGTCATCTAAGAGAATAGTTTATATTCATATCAATAATAATAATCATGTAATAATAATCAATTTTACCCATATATTTTTATTTTAAATACACACATGAATTATGTTTATTAATAATGAACTACATTAAAATCATGGAGATGGTAGGTCGTATGTACGAATGAGTAGAACTTCCAAATTTCCACAATAATGATGGAATGAAGGTATGTATTATAATATAATTATATAATAAAACAAATATTATCCATTTATTTGATCTTATATAGATCATCCATGTGAGGAGGAAGTGAATATCGAATCACATTGCTTCATGGAGATTGTAGTCCAGACATTTGCAAGAAAGATGTAATCTTTTTTCAGGGAAATGAATAATACAAAACTATGTAGTATATTATATTTATAAAATTGAAAATATTAAATTAATATCAAATATATATATATTTCAAATCAATAATTATAACATTACCTTGGGGAATGTGGTAGAAAATGAATTACATTTGTCTGTAAGGTGATAGTCTGTCATGTAGAAGAATGATGGATTCCTTTCCAATTTGTTGGATTTTAGAGATATATAGGTTCACACCATTACATGACACAATATAAAAATTTATTATATATAGATTTTATATTTTATTAGATCATGTTTATTCGATGCAGTTCAAGTAAAAAGAAAATTGATTACGAATGATATTTCCTCTTCAGACAACATCTTAATGATTTCAGAAATAGCTTCTATAAGAAGGGTTTTTATAAAAATAGAATCAATGATGTTAGAATAGTTTTATAGAAGGTACATTTTTATAGATATTTTGACCAAATTCATCATTAAATTTTATTAAAATAATAGAAACAAATCCCTTTATTATTAATGGGGAGGTAAAGTCTAGGAATTTCCCAAAATATTAAATAAATGTAAATTATTTTCACATCAAAAAGTTTTATAAATGATTTATTTAAATTATTTAATGACTATAGTCTAAAATAATATCATAAAATATATGGTATGTGTTTGGAAAATTTTTTAATCTTATATTTTAGATTTTAATCCTCATTAATCACCTCCATACATTTCATGATAACTAAAAAATTATATTTTTCGGGTCAGGATAGTTACTAAAAAATGACAAGATACCCATAAATGGAGAATGGGTGATAATATAAACAATATAATAATCATTTTGTTGAATATAAGACTTTTAAAATTTTAAATCATCTTATATTATATTATTTGTTAGAAAATATAACTAGGGTCATCTTTTAGAACTACGCATTACATTGACTTTCATAGCATCAAGAATCATAATTAAAACTATACATTCTATTACATAATTAAAATAACAAAATAATCAATAAATATTATTAATCACAATAATTATATAAATTTATTATTATTTTATTATATTTAATATAGTTTATTTTATTTTTCCATTTATTTAACAAGTTACATCATAGTAATTGTGTCTGCATTTATGGGAATTATTTCATAAATAAAAGCAAAAAATACATTATCACGATTATGTGAAATAATTTATAATTTAAATGGTTATTTATAACCACAAATATATTCTCATTATTCATATGAAAATAATATTATTGTTTTTAAAATCAAGAGTGTGACATTTTTTAACTTTCATTTCAAAATTTTTTATAATGGCCATAATCAAACCCAAATGAAAAAATAGTTCCATATAACCAAAAAGTGGATTATATTAGATGTTATGTGTAATGCCCTGACCCCAGTTACCCAGAGTCAGTGCATTACTTCGTAACATTGGCATGATCACAAGAAAGATCAAATCTCGAAAGACCGATTGGTTTAGTGTCCTTGGAAACACTAGATATATTCATAAGTTTTACATTACATCATAAAATGAAAAACTACTACAACAACATAATGTTTCCACAGTCCACACTATAATCCCCTCATAATATCCCTGCAGGTCATTCATAACTTACATCTTCACTTCCTGGGAAAAATAAAACATAGAAAAGGGGTGAGCTCAAATGCCCAGTAAGGATAACAATATAGCGGAAACTTTCATCAATAAGAATAAACATTTAAGGCAATGTATAACTAAAACAAAAGCCTTTTAAACATGAACTTTCAACATGGTATGGCATAAATAAAATGAAATGAGGCCATTTACTTATTCACATGGATATTCTACTAATCTAATAATCACATGCAAAAATCAATAACCACTTTCATAATGTTGGAATGCATAATGCCAGACAATCATAACCACATAGCCAAGGCCTCGTTCCAAGACTACAAATAATATTTTTTCAAGGCCTTGTTCCAAGACACTAGTTTGTCTCATGAGACCTACCGATGCATCGAGGAGCTATAGCGGGCTCCACCCATCACATATTAAGTCCAATGCATTCCCATATGAAAAGGTATAAACATAACATAAACATTCGTATTAAAACTAGCATACGAAATGTCAATAATTTCACCATAAACTATGAATGGTATAAAAATAGCACATCCATAGTCAAACATATCACAAAACTTTCAATACAATATAGAAGCTTTGTATTACAATAAATCAACTTCAAATAAGCGTAAAATCCATCAAAGGATGTTGACATAGATGAAATCAAAATTCTTTTTAAAGAAATATCTCTTTTTATTTTGAAATCATTTAAGAACCATATAAAATAAAACATTTTCTTTGACAATATTCTTATAAGCTTGTATGGGAAGTTTTAAAGATTTTATAACGGCGGAAATTAGCCGCACCCGCCGTATAAAAAAACATTCTTACCTTAATTCTGTCGAAAAGGTTAAAAAGGGACCTTGTTTTGAAAACGACGGAAAGATTCCTTTATAAACCACTTATAAAAGTCAAAAAGGGTATAAATGACTTTAACTCGTATTCTAGTAAATAGTAAAAATGTTTTGAAATACATTTTTAAGAAACATGGATGTGGATGATAAAGAGATCCCAGTAGATTATTACATATAAACAACCTCGGATAATGAAGAGATTGTGAAATAACCCTTACCTTGTACTTTTCCTTGGTTGGGGTAGGTTAACCTCCTGTATAATGGTGAAATAATTGTTATTAAATTATACAAGAATCATATACATTAATATGATATCATATATGATCTTTTAATATTGATTTGATAATAATATCTTAGTATTATCATTATATCGGGTGTTAACTTACTTGTTTTCTTTTATATGTTTTGTTACGTAAGACATGTTTGTAAAGGATAGGTTGTATATTATTAATATCGAGAATGATATCAAGTCCTTAAACATCATTTTTAAATCATCAAATGATAATTATACTTGAATGGATACTATGGAGAATGAATCTCATCGCGTTCATGGAGACGGTAGTCCGTACGTACGCACGAGCGACAATATCATTCTTTTGATATTAAAATAATATATAAATGGATGGTATATCATATATACAGAATCATTAACATGTTATATTTATTATTTACATGAGTTACACATCATTATTATACCCATCCAAATAATATTATATTGAATAACAATTACACCACGACGTGGAGACGGTAAGCCGTACGTACGCACGTATGGTGACATGTTATTCAAAGGGTGGATAGAATACTGAATATGATTTTACCATATTTATAATAACATCACAGTATATGTGAGATACTGGAGTTATTATTTTAGAATGGTAAGAACAAAGGAAGAAGAAGAGGAAGAAGAAATGAACTTGGAGAAGGGTGGTGAAATCATTACCTCTTCTTCGGGTTCTTCCTTTTGATTTGATCAAAAGGGCTCCTTAGGTTGGCTTTCTGATCAAACTAAGGCCTCTAGGTTGTATTGAGGGATGTTGTGAGAGTATTTTGGCAGAGTTTGGCCGAACCAAAAGGCTTTGAAGGTGTGAAGAAATGAGAAGGAGGAGTTCCCTTTTATAAAAGGGGTGAGGGGCACCTTTGGAAAAGCTAGAAATATTAATTTATAATAAATTCATATTCGGGTTATAATGGCTCCAAAGTTTATTATTCAAAGTTTAAGGTGGGGATAGGTCGAAAAACACTCAACCAATAGAATTTAGACAGGTTTGGGTACTTATATTAACCTTATCATTAAGTATTAACTCTAAGTTAATTAGTTTCACTTTTACAATGTCTCTTTGTATTTTTATATAATATGGTTAATAAAATTACTATATACATCCAAGCGACCCCCAAGTGGTACATTAATGATGAAACTATCATGATATAAGTCTCTTGGCCAAACCTTAGATTTTTAGGAATTTAATATCAATTAATAATATAATATTTTTTTTAATAACTCTTTTATGTCAATTTTGACACTATTCAATAGTTGATTTTTTTGAAACTCATAACAGATTGATTACTCCGAAAAAAGTCAATTAAATCAATACTAATATATCATATTATCCTATAAAATTATTTTAATTCATTAAAAGTTTCATATTATATTTATTTGGGTATTTATAATATCAATTATTTTAATTTTTCACTATTAAAGTAATTACTGCATCATCATTGTGTCATAAATAAAGTAAATTATTTAATGTCTAAAAATTATAAATAAAAAATAATTATGTAGGAAATCGTTTTATCTTTCTAATGAATATTTATAATCGAAAATCCAACATATATAACCCTATGTAAAAATTGTTTTTCTAAAAGATATATGCTTGTGTCATTTTTGTATTCATTTTAACTTAATTAAAATAAAGTGTCATTATCACTTACAAGTGGATCCATGGGGTCCCAAAATCGACCCAAAGATGCCCATGGTCGACCATGTATCAACCAATAGGGTTAAGACACGTTTTAGGGTAATTTAGTATTATTATAATATTATTTTTTAACCCTTATTTACCGGATTTACCCTTAACCATGGTAAATAAAATATTTACCGCAGTAATTATTCAAAATGTCTAAAAATAAAAGTTACCTATTTACACAATTTGAACATCCTGATTCCAAATATGGAATCCATTTTTCTAAATTCAAAACACAGAAGTGGAAGAAATTAATTTAAAATTAATTCCCGCTGTCAAAACAAAAAGCGTGTTTTTAAGAGATAATAACTATCAAAAGATTGACACTTGTTTATGTTCGGTTTAATTGTAAAATTTTGTCTAATGACCAAAATTATATTAAATTGTAAAAATATATTCTAAATATACTTTAAAACCACTCAAATTCATAATTTATCACTATTAAATATTTTGATTAAAAAAGTTGTTTTTAATTAAAATTTAGTAATTTTCACTATTCATCAAAATATGAAAGTTATCCGAAAAGTACCAAAATTTCACCTTAGGCTAAATTTGATATTCCGAATCCAAAAATGAAGTCCATTTCAAAATATAAAATATATATTATTTCAAAATTTAGGTATTACTATTCATAACGGCCAGTTTGATTGGTTGTGGTGTGTGTTAAAACTCGAAGTTGCGTACAACACATGCTACTGTTTTATTCAAAGGAAAGCGTACCGTGGAAGCTTGGGAAGTTTCATTTTAAATTTTTAGATGTCTCCATTTAGTCAAAATGTTTAAAATATTGTATTTAAAAAGGTTTCACTATCAAAAGTTGATAAAAGTGCAATACTGAAAATGAATCTGTTCTTGCATTATGACTAAGAAACTCATAATATAGATTCTAAAATTATAAAGTTTAAAATTTAGTTAATACTATTCATGACCTCTTTTAATGGCTTTTTTTTTGGTAAGTCATGGTGCAATTGAACTCGGTGTTGTGTGTACTGCAAGTTATTAAATTATTTTGAAGAAATAACACACTATGAAATCTTGGGGTGTTACATTCTACCCTCCTTCAATAAATTGCGTCCTCGCAATTTGAAATTGTTCTTCGAAAATAAAAGGTTGAAAGTAGAAAATATATTTGTGGGAAAACCCACATCGGAAATTGGGTTACTAAAATTTAGTCTTAATATGAGGAAAAGAGAAATCAAAGGGTCACCACCAAATTATGATCTCGATTAGGAGAACATTGGTGGAAATTGGAGACATATAATCGGAGGAAAAACGTAAATATTTATAGGTAGTGATTGAGGTCATCAATCACAAACAAGTATAAAATTGAGGTCCTTAAATTCATCAATCTATGATGAAATGAAATACCATCGGTTCAACAAAACATAGGGTATTAGGATAACACATTTTTGACGTTTCAAAATATCCTAGTTGAAATCCCACATCGAAAAATGAATTAATGAGGCCTCTATTTAAAATAAAGAGTCGAAAGTATGAAGATTACCGAAAATAACACATACTAGGGTTCCATGTAGGAAAATATGGATATGGAAGAAAAATCTAACCATCAATTATCTGATGGAGAGTGGTAGAGAACATGGCTATAAAAAGGCCAACAATCCCAAAGCCATAAATTAGTGATGATTTAAGGTACCATCTAGGAAAACATTTTTGTTCAAAGTTTCTTTTCTTAATATTGAGGAATTTATTTATGAGATTGGCTAAGATCATAAGGAGATATAATTACTTTATAATTAGAGTTTTATCCATTAATAAATTTCTACCACAAACTCATCTTTCACTCTAAAAGATAATAGAATGTAAAAAAAATTCTATTTACACTATTCGTATAGGGTTCCAAAATAAACGAATTTATAATTCATCTACATGATCTTTTAATAAAAACTACATTATTTAATCCAGGAAATCTCATGGTCCAGTGGTTGGTGATACACCCTTGTCGCCCTTCGGTTGCGGGTTCAAGTCTCGCAGCCTTGCCGGACGCGATGGGTTGCCGCCCGACCTCCGGGTTGTCCTTTTATGGCAATCCAAAATAATCCAAACTAGAACTATCCAAAATACTTCTGTCCAAACTCACAGTCTAACATTTATAAGGAAGGTAAACATAATATAGATCCTTTTTACCCCACAATTGCATATGAATACCTTCATCTTGTATTCTTTTAATAAACTGAAACATCTTGAATTACCATATTCCTTAATGATTACATTCATGCTCCCCTATTCCATATAGAATGCTGGATATACTTCATCAATCCAAAAATGTTTTAAACCCCAACAATGATGGAATATACAAATCATTAATCAGTTCCAAGGTAGTCAAGAATATCCAATATAATTTATCCAAAACAATCATGTATTATTCCAAAATTACTACCTTAGTATCAAAACTATATTATGGTTTATCATTCTCTCACCCATATATTTTCCAAAAATTATCCTGCTATTGAGTCACTTTTCTTTGTTCCACACAATCTCAAGTCCTTAATGAAATAGTACTGCAGTACAATCCTTATATACTCCATAATTATTATAACAAGTACATTGTTGATACAACACTCAATTGACATAATCAACATAAGAACTCTAATCATTCCTCTTCATCTGTGGTAGTATCATAACATGATTATTATCCAATAACATCATTTACGGCATAGTCTGATGACTGGGACATAGGTTCGCGTAGTGTCCAAACTCCTTGCAAATGAAGCATTGTACATTTGAAACCATTTTCTTACCCTTGCAGTCACGTACTTTGTGCCTTTTTCCTGCACACTTATAATAAACTCCCATTCCTTTCAGGCAAGTTCCAGGGTGTTTCTTTCCACAGTTACCACATATGGGAAAATTCTTCTTTTCCCTCTTCCCTTTATCCATCTTTCTCTCTTCCATCCTATTCTTCTCATGCTTCCCTTCAAAGCCATAGGACTCAGTAAACTCTTTACTTATCTTATCAACACATGATATTATTTCTTCATATGATGATAATACATGGGAGATTATTTCTCTTATAAATTCTTGCTTAAGACCATGAGAGATATGATCCTTCCTTCTCTTTGAATCATGTGCATTTCTGGAGTTATCATTCCTTCTACTGGGCGCCATTTCTAAACAATGGCATAAACTAGATTAGTTTATGAATCAAAATATATAATCCCATACTTATAAAACACTTAACATAAATAGAACTATTTATGGATATAATGCATAATCATAAAAATGTTTTCTTTGAGGAAGTATATACTCATAAACCCTTCATAATTATTTGTAAAGAAAATGAGAGTTATCCTAAGCATATCCCCCGGGAGTGTCGTAACCAAGAGTTCAGCAAGGCCCGTTGTCGTGCACCAGTTCCCGTTCGAGTCTAGCTCAAAGAGGTGTTTTCGGGTTTTACCCCTAGGTACATCTGTGCCAGAGCCGCCTCTACCTGCTCGTATCCAGACAGGGATGTATTGCTCGGAAAACTTACAAAATCTCTACAATACCAAAATTCTAGGAAGTTCTTCTATACTAATCCTCAAAGTTCATCTTAGGTCTACGTGCTCTAATCAGAGTTTATCTAAATCTAGCTTCCAAGGTTTGTACTAAACTTCCTCTGATACCAACTGTAATGCCCTGACCCCAGTTACCCAGAGTCAGTGCATTACTTCGTAACATTGGCATGATCACAAGAAAGATAAAATCTCGAAAGACCGATTGGTTTAGTAGCCTTGGAAACACTATATATATTCATAAGTTTTACATTACATCATAAAATGAAAAACTACTACAACAACATAATGTTTCCACAGTCCACACTATAATCCCCTCATAATATCCCTGCAGGTCATTCATAACTTACATCTTCACTTCCTGGGAAAAATAAAACATAGAAAAGGGGTGAGCTCAAATGCCCAGTAAGGATAACAATATAGCGGAAACTGTCATCAATAAGAATAAACATTTAAGGCCATGTATAACTAAAACAAAAGCCTTTTAAACATGAACTTTCAACATGGTATGGCATAAATAAAATGAAATAATGCCATTTACTTATTCACATGGATATTCTACTAATCGAATAATCACATGCAAAAATAAATAACCACTTTCATAATGTTGGAATGAATAATGCCAGACAATCATAACCACATAGCCAATGCCTCGTGCCAAGACTACAAATAATATTTTTTCAAGGCCTTGTTCCAAGACACTAGTTTGTCTCATGAGACCTACCGATTCATCGAGGAGCTATAGCGGGCTCCACCCGTCACATATTATGTCCAATGCATTCCCATATGAAAAGGTATAAACATAACATAAACATTCGTATTAAAACTAGCATACGAAATGTCAATAATTTCACCATAAAATATGAATGGTATAAAAATAGCACATCCACAGTCAAACATATCACAAAACTTTCAATACAATATAGAAGCTTTGTATTACAATAAATCAACTTCAAATAAGCGTAAAATCCATCGAAGGATGTTGACATAGATGAAATCAAAATTCTTTTTAAAGAAATATGTCTTTTTATTTTGAAATCATTTAAGAACCATATAAAATAAAACATTTTCTTTGACAATATTCTTATAAGATTGTAAGGGAAGTTTTGAAGATTTTATAACGGCGGAAATTAGCCGCACCCGCCGTATAAAAAAAACATTCTTACCTTAATTCTGTCGAAAAGGTTAAAAAGGGACCTTGTTTTGAAAACGACGGAAAGATTCCTTTATAAACCACTTATAAAAGTCAAAAAGGGTATAAATGACTTTAACTCATATTCTAGTAAATAGTAAAAATGTTTTGAAATACATTTTTAAGAAACATGGATGTGGATGATAAAGAGATCCCAGTAGATTATTACATATAAACAACCTCGGATAATGAAGAGATTGTGAAATAACCCATACCTTGTACTTTTCCTTGGTTGGGGTAGGTTAACCTCCTGTATAATGGTGAAATAATTTTTATTAAATTATACAAGAATCATATACATTAATATGATATCATATATGATCTTTTAATATTGATTTGATAATAATATCTTAGTATTATCATTATATCGGGTGTTAACTTACTTGTTTTCTTTTATATGTTTTGTTACGTAAGACATGTTTGTAAAGGATAGGTTGTATATTATTCATATCCAGAATGATATCAAGTCCTTAAACATCATTTTTAAATCATCAAATGATAATTATACTTGAATGGATACTATGGAGAATGAATCTCATCGCGTTCGTGGAGACGGTAGTCCGTACGTACGCACGAGCGACAATATCATTCTTTTGATATTAAAATAATATATAAATGGATGGTATATCATATATACAGAATCATTAACATGTTATATTTATTATTTACATGAGTTACACATCATTATTATACCCATCCAAATAATATTATATTGAATAACAATTACACCACGACGTGGAGACGGTAAGCCGTACGTACGCACGTATGGTGACATGTTATTCAAAGGGTGGATAGAATACTGAATATGATTGTACCATATTTATAATAACATCACAGTATATGTGAGATACTGGAGTTATTATTTTAGAATGGTAAGAACAAAGGAAGAAGAAGAGGAAGAAGAAATGAACTTGGAGAAGGGTGGTGAAATCATTACCTCTTCTTCGGGTTCTTCCTTTTGATTTGATCAAAAGGGCTCCTTAGGTTGGCTTTCTGATCAAACTAAGGCCTCTAGGTTGTATTGAGAGATGTTGTGAGAGTATTTGGGCAGTGTTTGGCCGAACCAAAAGGCTTTGAAGGTGTGAAGAAATGAGAAGGAGGAGTTCCCTTTTATAAGAGGGGTGAGGGGCACCTTTGGAAAAGCTAGAAATATTAATTTATAATAAATTCATATTCGGGTTATAATGGCTCCAAAGTTTATTATTCAAAGTTTAAGGTGGGGATAGGTCGAAAAACACTCAACCAATAGAATTTAGACAGGTTTGGGTACTTATATTAACCTTATCATTAAGTATTAACTCTAAGTTAATTAGTTTCACTTTTACAATGTCTCTTTGTATTTTTATATAATATGGTTAATAAAATTACTATATACATCCAAGCGACCCCCAAGTGGTACATTAATGATGAAACTATCATGATATAAGTCTCTTGGCCAAACCTTAGATTTTTAGGAATTTAATATCAATTAATAATATAATATTTTTTTAAGAACTCTTCTATGTCAATTTTGACACTATTCAATAGTTGTTTTTTTTGAAACTCATAACAGATTGATTACTCCGAACAAAGTCAATTAAATCAATAATAATATATCATATTATCCAATAAAATTATTTTATTTCATTAAAAGTTTCATATTATATTTATTTGGGTATTTATAATATCAATTATTTTAATTTTTCACTATTAATGTAATTACTGCATCATCATTGTGTCATAAATAAAATAAATTATTTAATGTCTAAAAATTATAAATAAAATATAATTATGTAGGAAATCGTTTTATCTTTCTAATGAATATTTATAATCGAAAATACAACATATATAACCCTATGTAAAAATTGTTTTTCTAAAATATATATGCTTGTGTCATTTTTGTATTCATTTTAACTTAATTAAAATAAAGTGTCATTATCACTTACAAGTGGATCCATGGGGTCCCAAAATCGACCCAAAGATGACCATGGTCGACCATGTATCAACCAATAGGGTTAAGACACGTTTTAGGGTAATTTAGTATTATTATAATATTATTTTTTAACCCTTATTTACCGGATTTACCCTTAACCATGGTAAATAAAATATTTACCGCAGTAATTATTCAAAATGTCTAAAAATAAAAGTTACCTATTTACACAATTTGAACATCCTGATTCCAAATATGGAATCCATTTTTCTAAATTCAAAATACAGAAGTGGCAGAAATTAATTTAAAATTAATTCCCGCTGTCAAAACAAAAAGCGTGTTTTTAAGAGATAATAACTATCAAAAGATTGACACTTGTTTATGTTCGGTTTAATTGTAAAATTTTGTCTAATGAACAACATTATATTAAATTGTAAAAATATATTCTAAATATACTTTAAAACCACTCAAATTCATAATTTATCACTATTAAATATTTTGATTAAAAAAGTTGTTTTTAATTAAAATTTAGTAATTTTCACTATTCATCAAAATATGAAAGTTATCCGAAAAGTACCAAAATTTCACCTTAGGCTAAATTCGATATTCCGAATCCAAAAATGAAGTCCATTTCAAAATATAAAATATATATTATTTCAAAATTTAGGTATTACTATTCATAACGGCCAGTTTGATTGGTTGTGGTGTGTGTTAAAACTCGAAGTTGCGTACAACACACGCTACTGTTTTATTCAAAGGAAAGTGTACCGTGGAAGTTTGGGAAGTTTCATTTTAAATTTTTTGATGTCTCCATTTAGTCAAAAAGTTTAAAATATTGTATTTAAAAAGGTTTCACTATCAAAAGTTGATAAAAGTGCAATACTGAAAATGAATCTGTTCTTGCATTATGACTAAGAAACTCATAATATAGATTCTAAAATTATAAAGTTTAAAATTTAGTTAATACTATTCATGACCTCTTTTAATGGCTTTTTTTTTGGTAAGTCATGGTGCAATTGAACTCGATGTTGTGTGTACTGCAAGTTATTAAATTATTTTGAAGAAATAACACACTATGAAATCTTGGGGTGTTACATTATGGAGTCACCCAAAAAAGTTATTTCATGTTTTTTTATTATTTTATAATATTTATAATATTTTTTTCAAGCATTAATTACATGATTTACACTTTATTGGGGGAAAATTTACTAATATTACCATTTTTATTGACCAAATATAAAAAGGGAGAAATTGAAAAAAAAATTAAAAATTATTCTTAATATGAAATACATTTTTAGACATTAAAATCACAGTAATGAAATAATTTTACTCAATATTAATATGAAAAAACATGATTAGAATGTCATTTCATTAAAATTTCTCTTGATGGATAATGGGTTTTCATAATAAATGTAAAATATTCAACGTAATTAACATAGTTTGAATATTTTAAATTAAAATTTTAAATCTCAATTTTAAAACTAATACAATGTAGAATTTTAATTTTTATATTTTTTAAAATAAAATGTTGTTTTCCCAGAGCAAAAAAATGTAATTTTCACTAATCCCTATAAAATAAATCATTTATGAAGAATTTCACAATTTCATTGTGGGATAATATTTATATTATATTTTCAAAAATCATATTTATTTTATCAAGAAAAAAACTAATTTTTATAGATGGTATTTTTATTCTTCATTCAATGAGAACACATTTTTAATGAAAACATATCATTAGAAAATTAAAATGGTTGTACTAAAACTGATATGTTTTTTTCCTAATTATTAATAAATAAAAATTTACGAATTTTCACTTTTATATGTATTTCATAATGTAGATATCAAAATTCATCCCATCTAATTAAACAAATATGAGATATTGGTCACATATGAATAATATTATTAAATGGTTTTTATGTTCTTTCTTTTTTGTAATACATGTTATGGAACATAAATTCCTTATTTTGAAATCTCATGATAGTATATTCTAATATATTAGAAAGCGGATGAAAAAATTAACCTTTATCCCCCAAAATGTATCAATTTGTATCTAGTTGGAGTAATTCCTTCATAATTGATCTCTATATTCCTTAAATACACTTATTCTTTGGGATGATATAAATACACTCTTTATAAATACAGACCTACCAAGCAATAGAGTTTTTAAAAACATTATCTTTTGATGAAGGATTTCACTGATTCTAGGAGCCAACATGTAACTAGTGCTCCATTTTGTTTGTAAAAAAATACTTTGTGATTATAACATTTATAATAAACCTTTATAAAGTAATAATGGAATTCATTTCTCCCTAATAATATTTATATTCTTACAGGAGTGAATCTAAAAAATAATCCTTGAGGCAGGTAGCGATGAATTCTTGGAAAGATAATCATTCTTTATTTAGTAATTTGGTTAATTGATTAATGAAATATAAAAAGGTACACAATTATATATAGAATTAAATGAATATTTGTTACACTGTTAACAACCCTCATGAGGATTCTCAGTATATAAAACAGTATACAAGCGACTTCCGTACATCACTAATTTAGAGAATGTTGAGACAACCACGATAGAAACATCCTAAGATAAACTATATAAAAATCCTACATTTGATGTTATATTAACATGGAAGTGAACATTATAATATAACATAATTCTATATATTCAGTAATATAAGGATATTTTATAATGTATACATGATTTTTATACATCTCTATCATTGAATAATATTTTTAAAAAACAATAATCCACCACATTTTCTATGCAGAAACTATTATCCTATTTAAGTAATGATTTTTATATAATTATAACATAAAAAATTTCAATTTTTTTCCAAAATTAAATCTAAATAGGTTTTTACATCCTAGAAACATCATACGCATAGAAAATATTATCAAAAGTCTCCATGTTAAAATTCCCAAACTAATGTGATATAACATAATTGTATCTAGTATATCGACCCATTTTTTGTGATCATCCATTATTTTCAATATTCATTTAGTTTTAGAAGGTTAACTGTATGAATTTTAATTCATAAGATCAATTTTATTTCTTTATTAACAAACATAAGATTAATTATCATCCATTTAATTTTAATTTTCTAATAGGGAAAAACTAATTGTATTATTCGATGAAAAAATAATTAATTATAATATGACCCTCTTATAAAAATTTATTTAAATTTTATTTATTAAAAAAACCCATTTGTAATATTTGATGAGGTATCATGAAAAATTTACACACATGTAAAAAATATCCTATATATATTCTATGGGTAAGAGTCAATATTAATGTGTTTACGAAGAATTTCACCCATTCTATACATTCCATATATAATATTAATGGGGAACATGAGGTTTTTTTAATTATAATAAAAATACTATTATGACCTATCAACACATTTACATTGTGAATTTTATAAATATTTTAAAATGTATCATGTCTCCCACCTATATGTGTGAAATTAATATTATAAGGACAAATACAACCAAATCATCTATGAGTTGCATAATTGGATATCTATTTAATCAAGGAGGGTTGGATTAGGGAATTGGTGTTATAACTCCTATGAAAATACACCATGTATATGTATAGGGAATCCATTATAATAAATCTAATCAAACCATCCTTGAGAGAATCATGTAATGGGGAATACGATAAAAAAATGTGAACGACATATTATTTTTATTAAATCACTATTCTTTAGAAGTGATCATGTTTGGGGGAATCATGTGCATTCACATCAATGTTTCAATAATAATCGTACCCATTTATTGATTTAAATGTATATATAAGTGTTTTTTATTTAATTTAATATTTATTAGTAGCCTAAGATCCCTATTTCATGATTCATTGAGTTATATATGTCATTTCAATTATTCAATATATATTTAGGGGTAAAATAATCTCACTTATATCAATTATAATTTCTGAAATATGGATTGGATAACCTCATTCTAAAATTCATCATTGGATTTACTCAGTCATTAATCCCCTAGTTATATAATCTTGGGCCCACCCATCAATGTTTCACTCATATTCCATATTTTTATATAGGAACCATTCCATCAATTTCACCCATTCCATACATTCCTTATATAATAAAATCTGTGTTATCATAATTATTTGGGACACATATAAAAAATTATAATGTTTTTCATGATTTTTATGATATAAATAACATAACACTATATTTTTAGTGGGTTTTATAAATATAAAATATAAATTATCTGTTATTATTTTGAAAACAAATCATCACGTATAATATATATATGTATGATTCTATATCTCATTATTTTTTTATAAATTTTATGTAAAAAATAAATTTTAATAATCATAATTTATACAAAAAAACATGAAAATATTATATGAAACAAATTTCATGTAATATATTAATGATACATGAAACAAAAAACCAACTGAATATAAAATTTAATGTAAAAGTTGGTTATAAATTTCTTATTAGGATATAGACTCATTATTTAGAGTAGATAGAATTTTGAACCAATATATCATTATCAACTTATCATCAAAGAAGTGTAATACATTATTTCAATAAAATTCGTATTAAAAATATACATGAAAAAATATAATAATTTATTACATTGAAATTGTTTAATAACATTAATCATTGTTGCTACAAACTAAATACTTTATTTTTTCTAAAATTAATTTCCTTAACTTATTGGTATGACACTCAGGGAATTAAATTTAAACATTTCAAATATTGATAGTAATATTCATAAATGAACAATTATCTTTTTATGAATATTCAAATATTTAAAAAAATAAAAAAGTTATTATTATGATTAATGTGTTCTTATGAACTCTCCATTATTAATTATTATAATAAATTCATACATCAATCAATAATATATATATATATATATATATATTTTAAAACATAATTATATTATCATTTCATGTAATTTTCATATGTATAATCATTTTAGTTTTATTATTACACCATATTATGTAACAATATATATATATATATATAACATACACTCACTATATAAAATATAATAAATCATATGAACATTTCATATATCATAAATCAAATATTATCCTTCATTGATACAAATATCATATTATCATAAAACATTTCTACTTTACATATAAAATAGATTTAAAAATAAAAATTTAAGGTGTAAGGGAATCAATATTTATATATTATGATAAGGAAGAAAAATGTACATTTAATATAAAATGATTATTTCATAAAAATATTAAAGTTAAATTATATAAAAGTAAAATAATTTTTAATTTTTTTCTTTTCAGAAATTTAATTTATAAATTTTATAATACCTTAATTTTATAGTTTAAAAAAAATATTTATATAGTTTGTGGAATAATTTTTCGAAACACATTATACCACTAAAAATTATAATACTATTTTCGGTCTTTCATTTATTTAATACCTATATCTCTATACAATATATCACAATGATGTTATCTGTCATTAAACATGTATATTTGGTCAAAATATCATATATCCTTACTAGAAGTATGGATATTACAAAAAATTAATAGTTATACTATGGACTATAATTTCAAAAGGATAAAAAAAGTATATCACTACATTGAAATTAGAATAACAAAATCTATTATACAATGTTATTTTTTGAATACATATATATCCAATGTTACAAAAAAGTGAATTACATGGATTTTACATATTATATAATCATCTAACACACTATAATGAAATTTTTATGGAAAAATATATATTTACCAATGATATTCACATATCATTATAAATTATATATACATATTTCATTTCATGAAATCAGGTATTTCATTTTTTTCATATCTTTCAAAAAAATAAATCTTTTATGGAAATAATAATTAGAATTTATATGATAGAATGGAAATATTTTTAGGACATCAATAATTTCATATCATAATTATTAAATAACTAAAACAAATTTTCATTTGGATAGTTCCAATTGAAATTAATTAATAAATGATATAATATTAATTACATACAATTATTTATAGAACCAATATACTAAGGAAGCCACACGATGGGACAAGAAAAATTGAGAGTATTAACCCTCAATGTTAGTTGTTCAATATTGTATTATTATTTACACATGGGGTTGTATTACACTCGGAAACATTACTGAATTTTATAATGTGTTGAGCATATAACTGTCATGTTGGGAACATAATATGAATTATTTATTTATTCCAATTTAGTAGATATGATGTTGTTATAATTGAATTATTACCCTTAAAAATTATCTTTGAATTTTTTTGTTCGATTAGATATTTTTTTAATGAAATGGATTTATGTTTTCAGGTGCCATAAAAATCACGTTGTGTTATATAATAAAATATAATCAAATATTATTTTAAGAACCTAGTTTTTCACTTAGGAATAGATTTTTTAATATCCAGTCTAAATATTTACATTGGACCTAATGTGGATGCCTGATGAGTTAGTAAATGTTCCATGGGTGTAAGGTGATTGTTCGAATCCATGAACACATATTTATGGAGAAAACAAGGATTTCTCGAGGTTTAGAGTAAACCATGTAGATGGTGTTTTTTTGGATAGATCCTCCCCACATAGTTATCAAACATCATTGGGGCCTAACCGTTCGAGTACCCCTTTTTCACAGTTACCCATTCATTCCTTGCACATGGATTTATCGAACCGTTCGGCCAAACCGTTTGGGCAAAGCCATCTCAAATGGTTTGGGTAGTGTTTGAGAATATGTGTAGAAAAACCATGCGCAGACTAATTTTTTGGGTAAATTTCATGTTTTTCCATTGATGATCTATTAATCCTTTTCCTTCCATATAATATGAGAACTAGTGGGATTAAGACATTTTCTCTCATTTTGGATCTTTTTTGAAGTCCAAATGTAGGGATCATGAGTTTTCCTTCATCTGACATCTGATCGAGCTTCCATTCATCACGTTATATGTGCAACAATATGTACTCGATTCCACTTTATCCACTATTCTTCTCTTTTTACCATGACCTAGATACCCTCATGTGAGGGGTTTCCACCCTTTATTAGATCTACTCTTATATGATCAAAATCAAGGCCTGATACTAGAGATCGGTAGTCATACAACCCTATGGTGGGTGTTCTATAACTTATCCCTAATGTTCATTGATTTTGGAATTTTCATTTGGGGCCACTCAGTTTCGTTGGATGTAGTTTTTTGAATTTATATTCTATGACTATACTAGTTATAAATGTATGTTCATGATCTTTCCAAATATTTGATTAGATTTTAGTGGTTACACCCAAAACTCAACCCGCCACATGTCAAAGGTTATTCCATAACAAGTTTTTAGTGTTAATGGAAATTTGAGCAATTGTTTGGGTGTGCCTTTGCTTGACCATACTAAAGGTGAGCCTAATTATAATTAATGGATAATTGTTAATGAGAATTTCAGAATGGAATTTACCATGTAAGCTCACCACTTAACCCAGCTAAGGTAAGTGCTTCCAAATGATTATTAATTGAGAAATGTGAAATGGAATGTATACTATGTAGATTACATGGACTTAAAATGAGATTGAATATTGGTTACATGTCTGTAGCACCTATTTCCATGTTACTATAAGGCGGGGGAGTGAACCGCTCTTAAATGAATATGCCTCAATTGTAAATTATGTCGTGATTAAATGGATGCATATCTAATTGACCTATCAACAGAAATGGAATGAAATACATGAACCAAATTAATTATTACATGATTACAATATAAAAAAGGAATGGAATAACTTGATCTCACCATGGATTCTGAGAGGATAATACAATGGGTCTCGGGAACCCCATTCTGATTCAATGATGAAATTTTCTTAGGATGATACCCACCTAGACTTTGGTTCTTATCTATTACTCATATTACTTATATAATACTATATGGTCCATTTCATTTTTACAGGATACCTTAGATAAACTCCATGGATCTAGAATTTACTAGCAGGTTCCATGCTGAAGGAACATTGTGCCCTGTTTTTTCATAGCCCTGTTTCACCTTGGTCGATCACCATGGACTCAATATGCTCCTTATTGTGGAATGCCTTGGACTATGATACTTATATTACACTCTTAACCCTATATCTAGACTCAGAAACTACTGGGTTAGCATTCAGTGAGATCTACATTTCCTTGGTTGTTACCTTGGAACTTCCTGACTGGATATCTTTTTCAGGTTGCCTTAGTATTTTTTGGGACCTTCGCTAATTATAATATCATGAGGTGATGTATGTGTTATCTATGCCTCACGTTACATATAAATATTAAATGGTATTTAATTAATTGATGAACTATTTATATATTCATACACCAGCTGAGGGCTGAATCATGTAATATGTTAATTAGTTATATTGTTCTACTTTCCTTACATATACATTAAAGCCTTCACACTACTATAGTACATTATACAGAACATATGATAAAGACACTGTTTGGGGTGGCCCACTAAGATTTATCTTACACCCTATTCGGGCATTATTTGATACCTGAAGTAGATTACATTGTTGTAGGTATTAAAAAATGTAATCATAAATCTTCTAACACTTGATTTTGTCATAATTGGATGATGCTTTATAACAGATGACCGAGTAAGATCTCAGAATGCTTGGAGTGGCATTTTTTTCTTTTACATTGTGGAGTATGTTATGGTTGTTGTCCTGTATCTATGTTTATTCCAGTTTTCTATTGACATGTCATTACATCATCATTATTCTAGTTGATATAGTTATTATTATTCTCATTTATATATTGCATCAGTTTTCTTTCATATTTTTTTTAATATTTTATATATTTCTTCTTCAATTTACTATTACATTATAATTCTTCCATTGTACTACACTCTGCTAAAGAGGAAATAATTTCCCCATAGACACACTCTAGACCCTCACTATTAGTCGGCAGCATCTGGAATTTAAGAAGATGTGCTTGAGGCCATGTGGCCCATCGGGATCAGGGCACCCTCCACGTTGAATCTGGGTCTAGGAAGTCACAATGTGGTATCCGAGGGGTGGTTTATTTTATTTTTTTACTATTTGGAGACAATATATTGGAAATAGTAATGCTTGGGACTTGGTCATAAGTTGTTCTTGGGCATTAAAAAACCAGGGTCAAGGTAAAATTCTATTTTCCCAAAATGAAATTGTTGTTCTATTTTTCCAATTACAGTTGATATTATATTACTATTGGGTGATGCCAATTTTGTATTGAGTTATTGATTATTACTTTATTTGTGATTTTATTTCATCATTATACCAATTATATGAGGTCAAAGATCATTGTTTCATGTGTCATTATAGGCACCAATAGTTCAGTTCCATGCATATTTCCAAGACATATAGGCGCATTTCAGGGCTTTGCATTTTTTAATATGGTTTTGATTGTTTAATGATGTTATGGTAGTTTACATGTAATTTTATTAACATGACAATGATTGAGTGATTTCCACTCTCAATTCATGAGGTGTGTAGGCCCTCATGGGTTGGGATGACTAATTTACCAAGTCGATCCATTATACTATAAATAAATGGTTATGGTTACAGGTGATAGGTTTATGGAAACTGATTCATAAAAAATGGATATTCATTACAAATCAAATATTAAATTCAAAAAAGAATTGGTTTCACATCCTTAACCTGCATTATCATGTTTATTAAAGTTAAATGATTGAACCTAGAAATTAACTAAAAAATGATATGAATCAAATACATGATAACATACTGATACCTGGTTGTCTAAGAAGGTAACTTGGGTAGTATGCCTTGGGTAGTGAGTTTTCATACGATAAGATTCTTCATGTGATGCTATATTATTCTTATATGCTTGTTCTGAGGTGTGTGATTGGCATTTGTAGACAAATTTTGTCGTGAAGTCCATGTGTCATTCACCATGAGGGTGGTGATGACCATGCTCCAGACATGGTGGACCATAGGCTTCCAGTCTTACATCCTAAGGTGCCACATGAGGCAGCACCTACAATTCATTTATCAATAACTAATGATCAAGTACGTGATAGTTTCCTAAATCTGATGTAGTCCATGAATTTCTGCAAGACCCATACTCTTGCTTAAAGTGGCTATGGATCAGAATCTGCACCACCTTCAAGAGCTAGTTCTTTTTCCCCGAGTATGGTTTGGATTTGTAATGTGAAAGACATTTCTGGAATAGGGGGATTTCGTGGCCATGGTATTCCCACCCCTGATCACCAATAGTACCAGCATAGAATTCATGATCACGGTAGTCCATCAGTTGCATAAGGATTTGGATTAGGTCAGTTGTATGCTTTACAATCGATACAAGAGGGTCAGGCTGTGGGACCATCTAAAGTACAATGTATTATTCTTGTAGTCTAAACTATTAACTCTTATTTTTTTGATAAAAGTTCTTCAAACTCTTTCATTTATGTATATATCAGGGAAGGAATTGTACTAGAGATACAATATAACTATGGTGTAAAGACCATCCATACACCATTGAGAATACAGATGGAGGGCATACTCTAGTGCAGATATTGCCCCTTGAGGTCAGAAGTTAACCTTTCTTATGGAATAATATTGTTCTCAAGATGACATGATTCGATTTCATTCTCAGTATAAATGGTTATCATGAATTCATTCATTTGTAGACTGATATTTCCAAAGGGTCTCTATTACATAACTAGAAGGCGTCATCAATATTTTCAAAGGTTAGTTTGATGTCTAGGTTATGAGGGTTTTACTAGAGCATCATGGGAAATGTGAAGTGACCACCCAGATTGAAAATCTTTTCATGGAGGATCAGAGTATACGTCAAACTAATTCCCCTCTGGTGGTTGATCATTTAAGGGAATAATTTCCTGATGAATTTTCTGGATTACCTCCTAAGAGAGAGTTAGAGTATAAAATTGAGCTTTCTCTTGGAGTAACTCTAGTTTCCATTACTCCTTACAGGATGGCACCTATTGAGAATTAGGAGATCAAGAGATAGATATGGGACCTAGAGGACAAAGTCTTTATATGTCCTAGTACATTCTATTGGGATTCACCTATTCATTTTACTAATAAGGTGGATGTAAATAATTGTTTATGCATGTATTATCGAAGGTTGAACTAGTATATGGTCAATCATTGGTATCAACATCCCAAAATAGATGGTCTTTTTTACTATCTCTTCAGATCAAAGCTGTTTTCTTTGATCGACCTGAGATCAGGTTATCATCAGGTTTAAGTAAGACCATCATACATTCCTAAAACAATATCTCCTTACAGGTATGGTCTATATGAGTATCTTGAGATTCTATTGAGTCTTACAAGTGCTCTTTCCATTTTCAAGTATTTGATGAATTGGGTTTCCCCATTATTTGGAAACTTTTGTCGTGGTCTTTAGGGATGACATATTGGTGTATTCTCACACTCGTAATGTCTATCCAAATATCTTGATATCATTTAGAGTGCACAGAGAGAGTATATTCATTATTCTAATAATTCTATGTGAGACATATGGATCAACTAGGTCCACTTCTTGGGTCATATTATTTTATAATTGGGGTATCTGCTGTCCCTGAAAATGTTAGTTCTTTAGTTTCTCGGGAGAAGCCTTTGAACATAGTTTATATCAAGATTTTCATGGGGATGTATGGATATTACAATCATTTCATACAACAATTTTATCATTATTATTCAACTCTTACTAGTTTTACAAAGAAGGGTTTCATGTTCACATGGTCATAAGCACGTGATAAATCCTTTTAGGAGCTAAAAGGGAAGCTTCTATTGACACAGATTCTGATTCTATCATAACCAGGTAAAGGTTATATATTCATTTTCTATGAATTAAGAATTGGGATGTGATAAGTGTTGTTTTAGGAAGACAAATTCATTGTGTAAGGATCTTAGTAGATGAGGCCTCATGAAATAAATTACCCTGACGAACGACCTCGATATAGCAGCAGTTGTCCACGCCTTATGTTGATGGAGGCACTATCTTTTGGGTAAGCACATTTTTGCGTATACAAGTCAGAAGAGCCTCAAGAATATCATTTTTCAGCATGACATGAACCTAAGACAGTGGAGATGGGTCAAATATCTACAATAATTCAATTTTGAGATTTTCTACATGCATTAAAAGGGAAATGTGGTCACTAGTGGACTAAGTCAGAAAACATAAACATAGGTTGTAGATAAAGCCATTGATGAATTGTAGTTAATGGACCTCTTTTATTTAAATCTTCTGGTGTTTCTTGATTGTTGCGATCAGTCTTACCTCTCATTCTTAACAATTACCTCTTCCTCCATGAGAAGGTGAAGAGTATGAAATTATCAAGTATTGATGGTTCGGTTTTCCATGAGAGTATATCCTAAGATAAACCACATATAGATCGGTGTTTTGTAAAGAGATGGCATCTTGAGTCTATGTGGACGAATCTGGGTCCCTGTAGATATGATATTTTAGTTTATGAATGGGCTTCATGCTTCTTAGTGGATAGTTCTGATAGGAATTTCAAACATGTATCAAGATACGAGACATCATTGTGGGTGGCGTGGATTGAAACATCATATTCTAGGATTCATCACAAGGTGTTCCACCTATTCTCATGTGATGGTGGAAAACCACGGACCAGCAGGCTTGTTACAACTACTTCCTGTCCTAAAAAATGAGAAGATATTTATATGGATTTCGTAATCGGATTACAAAGGTCTCCAAGGGATAGCGATGCTATCTGGGCAGTCATTGACTAACTAAATAAATCATGCCACTTCATTTATTTATGAGATAATTTTTCAGTTTATGACTTGGGAAACATTATGTCTATAAGATCATATGACTACACATGGTTCCATGTACGATCGTTTCAGAGAAGAATTCTCATCTCATTTCAAAGTTCTAGCAAGGATTTAAAAAATAATTGGGGAATCTGGTTCTTCTATGCACAAAATTTCACCCCTAAACCAATGGGAAATTTGAGAAGAAAATACAGGTTCTAGACAATATGCAAAAAGAATGTTTCTTCGATTTTGGTGGTTCTTTGGAGAAACATATCTCTCTCATCGAGTTCTCACATAACAACAGTTTCCGGGCGATGATTTAGATGGATCTTTTGAGGCCTTATATTTTAGGTAATGATGTTCACCCTTCTACTAGCTAGAGGAAGGTGAGGTGGACCTACTATGTACTCATCTCATTTAGGAGACTTCAGAATAGGTTTAACTAACCAGGATGGATTGGACTACTACTTAGTGTAGAAATAAATCTTATTCTGATCATTTTTATTGACAACTTGAGTTCGATTTTCGGGATTATGTTTTTCTGTAGTTATCACTAGTGCCATGTAATAAATGGTTAAGAAATAAGGGAATTTTTTCGCCTCGTTATGTTATTACATTTGAAATTCTAGAGAGATTCAGTCCGGTAGCTTATCAGTTGTTAGTACCTTAGAGGTACCGTGTCATGCACGATGTCATTCATTTCTCACAGCTTTTCCAATATCATGTTGACCCATCATAGACCCATGATCCCAAATTAGATGAGTTACATACCGATTCTACATTTTATGGATATCTAGTACACAATTTATACCTAAGATGAAAGGATCATCGAGGAAGGTATTCCCCACTCGTATGGGTGTTATGGCATCATAGACATGTATAGGATGATACATGGGGGATTGAAGTCGATGTACGTTCCATATGGATAGAGTTGTTCTCAGACAATGTTTAATTACCATTGAGAGGATAAATTGTGGGGAGAGTTATTTTCAGGTGGGGGGGGGGACTGTAGGAACGATGTTTTTCAATAAGGTATGGATCCTTTAATTTTAGGTCTAAATCATTACATTGGGCATAATGTGGATGCCAAATGAGTTAGTAAAGGATCTATGGGTTCTTGGGGCTTGTTTGGATCCTAAAATCCATCTTTCATAAGCAAACAGAATTTGTGTATGATTTAGAGTAAATTGTTCGTAATTCTACATGGGGTTTTAAACAATGCATATGGTTTTTTTCATATTTAGAACCCTAGAATGGTTAGAGCAAGGACGTACAGAGTAACCAAGCGAGCACCACATGTTTTTAATGTAGACATTCATGGTTTGCACATGGTTTGATCAAACCATGCCTCCAAATGATTTGGGCAGAGCCATCTTGAACGGTTTGTGCATGGTTTTACATATAGATCAAAAAAACCATATGCATGGTAATTTTCGGGGTAAATTTTTATTTTTTCCCTTTGTGATCTATTAATCCTCCCCCTTCCATCAAATTTGAGAACTAATGGTATTGATCCATTTTCTCCGATTTTGGATATTTTTTAAGGCCAATGATAGGTATCAAATTATATCCTTCATCTTGCATCTAATTGAGCCTACATTCTTCATGTTGGATGCGCAATAGTAAGTACTGGAGTCAACTTTTTCTTTTCTTCTTCTTTTTTTCCCTCGATCTAGATATCTTCATGTGAGAATTTTCCTCATTTTATTATATCTACTGCAATCCAAGGAAATTAAAGGTCCAATACTGAAGGAGGAGAGTCGTAAAACCCAATGTTGGGTGGTCTATGACTTGTCCATAATGTTTGTTGATTTTGTAATATTCATGTAGGGCCCACCTATTGGGTAAAAATCTACTTCATAAATATAAATTCCATTATTATACATGAAAAAATAGAATGATCATGTTCTTTTAAAATATGTTATTAGTTGTCAGTGGTTACAACCACAACTCTACCCGCCTCACGTTGATGGTAATTCCATTATTGGGTTTTTAGTGTTTCTTCACATTTGATCCACCATTTGGGTGGGGCTTTGCTTGACCTTATTAAAGGTGATGCTTCCTATAATAAATGGCTTTTTATTAATGAGAATTACATAATGAAATGTACCATGTATTATCAACACTTTACCCGGCTAATGTAAGTTCTTCCGAATTATTATTAAATGTGATATGTGAATTGGAATGTAAACTAAATATATCACATGTCCATAACAGATGAGATTGAATAATGGTTAAATGTCTATAGAACACCTTTACATGTTAATAGATGGTAGTATAGTGAACCTCACTAATTGGATATGCATTAATGGATAATTAAGACATAATTAAATGGTTTTCACTCTACAAGACATATCCATTCTAATGGAAGTAAATACTTGAACTACATTAATTATTACAATATTAAAATGTCAAAAAGGAATGGACTGAATCGAGCTCACCTTGGTTTATGAGAGGATAATACCCAGGGGCTTAAGAACCCCATTATGATTCAAGGATGTTGTTTGCTTATGTTGATATTTCCAAGGCTCCAGCTCATGTCTATTCCCATAATTCGCGGTATACTACCATTGGGTCCTTTTATTTTTACAGGGTACCTCATATACACATATTATATCCAACATTGACTAGTATGTTCTATGGTGAATAACCATTGGGTGTTGTCATTGCATAGCCCTATTTTATCAAGGTGGATCACCACATACTCGAAGGATGCCTTATGGGGGAATGCATTGGATTATGCTCCATGGATTATACTCTTACCCCTTTATCAAGACTCTGTTATTACTAAGTTAACATTTTGTGAGATCAATGTTACCGTGGTTATTTCTGTGCAACCCCTCACCTGATATATTTTTCATGTTTCCATGTTATGTATTGGGACCTTCACTAATTATAAAATAACGTGGTGATGTCATAGCTGGATATGACTCATGTGACTTATTAATATTAAATGGTAATTACTAAATTAATGAACCAGTTATATGTTCAGAAACCATCCAAGGTTAAAATCAGGTACTTTGTTATTTGGTTATATTGTACTTATTTCATTACTAATATATTCATACTTCCAAAATGAAATATTCAAATACATAGGTAGGATTTTATAGGCACTTTTGATGGGGGGCCACTTAGATTTATCTCACACCCACTTTGGGTGACGTTTAGTACCCGGAGCAGATTACATGGTTGGAGATATTGACAATGGGAAGCATATAGGTTCGAACATTTTATTTCATATTGATAGGATGTAGCTTGATAGCAGATGACCGATTAGGATCTCGGTATGCTTGGAGTAGCCTTTGTTTTCTTGAACATTGTAATGCATGTTTTTCCTACTGTCTTCTATCCATGTTTTTTTATTTTTTAGTGACATGTCATTAAATTATCATTGTTCTAGTTGATACAATTATTATTTTTCTAATTGATCTATTGTGTTAGTTTTCTTCCACAGTTTATTTATATTATTAATATTTCTTATGCTGTTTATATTTCTTTATATTTCATCTATTGTTCTACACTTTGCTAAGGATGGCATAGTTTGACCACATATACTCTCTAGGCCCTCGCAACTAGACGGAAACCTCTATCATTTAGGGAGATTCACTTGAGGAAATGTGACCCACTAGGATGAAGCCACCCACTAAGTGGAATCTCGGACTGGGACATCACAATTATTCATAAAAAATACTTTTTGTAAAAAATAAAATATTTTTATATGATATTTTTTTATCCATGATTATACAATGAGATCATTGAATTTAACAGTAATAAAAAAAATTACATCCAGAATCTTCATGTGTCACACATTAATGATATTTCGTGAATTGAATAGGAAGGAGGATATGGGATCAGTGCACAAATATACTTTATATGGAAAATTTACTACCGCAATGTCATATATTATAATTTATTCATGAATTTATTAAATAATATTAAAGGATTAATGGTTTTCTCAGCTATTAGAATTAATAATGAATGTATAAAAATATATTCATTTCTGATAATGATACAATTAATTTTTAATAATTCCACGATAAAAAAAGATGACTAAAAAAATTTATTTCATAATAAAATTTAACAAAACATAATTCTACAATGATATATGAATATTATTCTTATTTTGGTATTGAGTTTATAGAGTTTTTATGAGATTTGATCATTGATTTTTAGGACAATGGTCGATCTTTTATTGTATTATTATACATAATATTAAAAAATATATTGAAAAAAGACTAAATTTTTTTTTCCTTGATGAAATGTGTGGAAATATTTAGATATTTTTTCACATCTTTTAGATATCATTCCATAGGGTAATTTTTTCCATTTTAGGAGAATTATGGGGTCCATAAATTTTAAAATGATTGGAGGAATGTGTAGTGTATATAAAAATATCGGTCGTGGTTATTTTAAATAATAAATGATATTTAAAAATTATTTTATGTTATTAAAATTATAGTAATTCAATACTATATTTTTACACAATAAAAAATTATTTTTGTTGTAAATATTTCAAACTCTAATAGTAATAGAAAAATTAACTTATTGTATGTAAATTAGTCATTTCACATATCTTAGGTATATCATATGTTATATATCTACAACAACATATAGTTTTTATTACATAATAAATTTATCAATGTTTCTAAAAATTCATTGGTTTGTGAAAATAAAATGATTCATAAAAAATATTTTTAGATTTAATGATCCATGTAAAGAAAATTTAATTACACTTAGCTACCTGGGAACCAAATGTTGTATTTGAGTAGAATATTTTTGAATATTTTTTGTTTTTATAAACATATTATATTTTATTATAATGTAATTTTCAATTAGGGTATGAATAATATAAACAAATGTATATTATGATGTTTTATGTTATATGATTGAAATTTTTTATTCACATGATGGTTTCTTAAATTTTATCATTGTGTATAGTCATTCATTAAATCAAATAATATTTTGATAATCTTTTTGAAGTTGGATCAAATTATACATTTCAATTTCAATTTATTATTGAATATGATCAAAGACTATGTAATGTGTCACCCTAAACACATTATTAGTAAGAATTAAAAAGAGTTATGGGTTGTTGAAAATGTAAAATGAATATGGGATAAATTTCTTTAAATTTAAGAATGATATATGTAGGTTAGAGGTCCCTGACATCATAAATATCATTTTTAATTCATTTCAAATGAAATAATTTAATGTAAATATATTTATATTTTTTTATATGATTTAATAACTGTATAAGATCAATTTGGATATATGGAGTAATTCTGGAGTACATTACATTTTTTATGAAATTTACATGGATTAAATTAAAATATCAATTATCAAATTTTATCTCATAAGGATCAAGATGTATTTATTTTAAACTACATTACTCAATAATATATTTATATTTTAAGCGACTAGAAGAGGTGATACTTAAAATAAGAAACTGAAATTCTAACATAATATATATGAACCCTTTAATGGTCAATATTTTAATGATTAACAGTTATTATATGATCCTTATGATTATGGAATACACATGTTTTATTACAACATGTATTTATTTTTCATATAGTCATTCAGTCATAAACATGTTATGTAAAATAAAAAATTTCCCATATTCTATCCATTTTATTTGGGCAATACTCTAGTTCATTGTACTAGAAAATATTTTCACTCAATGATCAATATTTTTTTATATAAAAGTATAGACAACCAATGTGTTACTTACTAATATATTAGATGATTCAATAAGAATGTATTAGGATAAATATATCCAAAATAATCAAGAACATGAGTATACTATAGTTATATATATATTGTATCTCTCTAATGAAGTTAAAAACATTGTTTTTTCAAAATATTTTTCCATCACACATGTTTCACAACAATAGTATTTTTAACTATATTAAAATATAGAATATAGTGGTGTTTATCATAGGTAATTATAATTTTATAAATTTTAGAATAATTATAAATGTATGAGTCGGGGTTTAGTGGTTCACATTAACAACATGCTCTTCATTAAATACATCAAAAACAATTTATTTGAATTATCAAAACTAGAATACAATGACACTATTTTTATTCTTTAAATGAGTGGATATTTCATTGGAAGAATTATGTTCAATAAATTATCTATAAATTTCACTGAGAAAGAGAAAATGTATTTCTTATAAATAATCATGACACCCAATGATGTTTCATTTTCAATGTATTATCATTATAATTATAATTTTGGTATTTAAATAGCATAAGGTAATATTATTTGATAAAATTTGAATGAAATAAAGTTTAGACATGATTGGTGGAAACTTCATGTATTAATCATTCGTTATTTATTGGGTTATAAAGTGAGGAATCATGGATTTTTTGTGTATTGGGAAATCATGTAATGTAATTGTTCATTACCAATAGATGAACATATATTTAAATTGTGTTTAGTAATTCAAATAATATTTCATCATTACACTATAAATATTTATCATTATGACGTTTATTATTTATTTTGAAAAACTCTGTAATAAGAGATGTTCAAAAAAATGTATATTGTATAATAAAATATAAATTAATGTTTGACTGTAATTTTATTAAATTATGATTTTTCGTTATATTAATATTAATTTATTTATTTTTATGTAAAAGATGGATGATTAGTAAAATATATAGGTATAAGGATATAAGACCTATGATTGATACCCTATCTGTTATTATTTTAACTGACACTAAAATTTTATATTTATATTACATTAGTTTATGTTCTATGCATACTCTGATGTTTCTAAACAAAATAGGTTAATGAGTCAATAAGAAATAAAAAGTATGAAAACATTATCATTTAGGGATTCAGATACTCAAACTATCATCACTAATACAAATATTACCAGAGTTGTTTCGAAAAAAAATTACTCATTGGATTTAATTTTTCATGAACATTATTATTGTCTGGGTACGTCAACAAAAAGTGTAAAACCATATTAATTTAAATAACTAGTTAATGTAATGTATATTTTTTGTATCCTTTCGGTATATAATATAACATTAGTGGGGAATTAATTTTTATATATAATTATTCTTTAAAAGAACATAAATATTATGTATAAATATTTAGATAAGTGTCACTTAGACAAGGTTTATATTTAAATTAGTATTGGTGTGATTCATTTAATACATTTTTATATTGAATGTATACTTCCTATGTAGGGGTGATAATTTCTAGTATTTGATATATTTATTAGTATCTTTATATACTATGATATATTCCTTCATCCGTATGGTTTCTATATAAAATTCAAAAATTGTCATAAAGTGCCAGATTTGGAAATTTTTAATGATAACAGTTCTTGGTGACCATTCTGTAACATCAATCAACCAGGTTTATATTTTATACCTATAATAATAAATATAGTTTTATAGTTGAAATTATAAACAACCAACTTTTGTTAAGTAATTTAATATATATAATTATTTTCTATATATTTTGGGAAAAAAATTAGAAATACATGTTCGTATTGAATGATGAATGGTCATGAAATAATTAATTACATTAAGTGATTAATGTCAAAAAGAAAAATTGAAAATTATGTTGTTTTGTATCATAATATTTTAGTAAAATTAGGGGATGAATATAGGTTATAACTATATTAGAGATATTGGTTGAATTCAAGACACTTGAATTTATAATTAAGATGTCTTATAAATTTAAATTCATCCTTGTACAATATTGTAACATTAATGACATGAAATAATTGATGATAAATTCTAGTTAGATCCCATTATTAATAATTTTATGTATCATATGTTATAATTTTATTGATATTCAATCATAGTACCTTCTGAGGTAATTATAATAGATGATATATTTAGGGTTCAATTAGAATTTATTTATAATTAATATGGGAAAATATAAATAATATGAATGGAAATAAAAATATTAATAATTTCTAATTTATTACAAATATATTTATTCTCAATATATTAGTAAGGTAATTTTATGGGTTCTATATAGTCATAATTTTAATTCCATAAATCATGTAGATAGATTACTGTGCAACAAAAATGGGAAATCAATGTGATGTTGATAATTATTATGTTTAAACAATAAGAGGTAGTCATGATTATTATAATGAAATAGAAACATTCCATACCCTCATGAAAAATGGATAGAATTTTAACTTTATAGATGTATGATGAACATACTCTTGGCATGAAATTTTGTTTTAGAATCACAAAGAATATTCAAATATATACAATATAATGGTAATGAGATCAAGTTATTTAGGATATTCAAAATTTTATTTTGACTTTGGATAATAATATATATAAGAATACAAAATATTTTATTTAGATTCATGATTATCCTAGTAATGGATTCTTTGTTAGTATTGAGGAATATCAAAAGGATATCATTATTATGTTTTGGGATTGACACTCCCCCATGAAGCACATCAATGTTTAGCAGAAAATAATTTTTTTAAACACTATCCCTGGTTATAATATAGACAACAAAATATGAGTTTATATATATTAAAATTATATAAGTTGAGGTAAGGATCTATGAATATTATAAATATTATAATCAATAGAGGGTGTAAAATAAATTTGAATTAAATAGTAGACTATTTTCTAGATTTTTATAATTTAGATACTCAAAATATAATAAAGAATCATTATATAATAGATGTATTTTTGAACAAGAAATTCATTAATCATTGTATTGAGTTTTTCAAGAACATGAATATTGTCCCAGACCTTCTACAAATTGTGTGAAACTATATGAGTATGATAGTAAGATCTCAAGGATGTGTTTGGTTGGTTGAATTAGGGAATAAACTATGATCATAATGGGGAATATATTATTCAAAATAATTTTTTTATTATTATAACATAGATACATTTTTTTCTTTATAACATCACCACTTATAAAATTTTCACATTTAATTCCTTATTGGGACAAGTCTTTGAATGATTTTATAAATTTCTATTCAATTTCCATATTATGGGAGATATTTTATATCCTTGTTGGATTTATTAGAATACTTTAATCCAATTATATATTTCATCACCAATTAGTTTTCTATGTAAAATGGAAAAAGAAGAAGAATGCTCAATATTTATACATATTGAAGGATATTACTTCAATGTGACCATTCATTAACATTGATCAATCAATTTTATATTTTCAATTAAAAATGATATAATAATCTTTTTGGTGTACTATGATAACCCTAAAAAATATTACTGAATTTAATTTCAATACATTGATTCAATATCATGTCTATGAAAATTGAGTAAACATTGATCTATTATATATATTAATGGTTATAAAAATATATATTTTATAAATAAATGTTTTGGTAAATAGATATGTAAAAGTATAATTTTTTTTGTCATAATATTCATCGAAAATAAGGGGATGGAGAATTAATGATCACTATATTAAGAAACTTTATATAATACATGAAAATATACCATCTAATTTTGATATCCAATAACTACAAATCTATCTTTTTAGAACGAAGAAAAAACGAGCCCTGAAATAATTGGAGATAAATTATTGTGAGAGGCCATTAGTAATGATTGATTTATATACATGATATAAAGTAGATAAAATTCAACCATATATGTAATGTAGGGAATCCGTATTTATGATATATAAGGAGATTAATTGGATTTAACTTATAATAAATATGTTTAATAATATAAAAAATATTAATATAATAAAACAATGAAATAAACTCTAATTTAATGGATTTGTTTTCTTTTCAAAATTATAGTAAGGAAATATTTTTGGCATCCAATAATTCCATCCAATGAATGCTATTATCATCGAATGGATATTAGTGTCTATCAAACAAGGATATTCAATATTTTCATAATAATTATTATATTTAATCATTATTTGTTAGAATTTATGGTATCAATAATATTGAAAAATATTGCATCCACTCATGGTATATAGACATAACAAAATATTTTCAAATGTAAGAGGTACCTGCACTCTGTATAATATGATGTCAATGTATTATAAGGATTATTAACATCTATAAAATATAGTGTTAACTATATCCTTTAATTTGGGAAAGGAATTTATTTTTTAGTTATTTTTGTTAATAATCTAGCAAAAACCCTAAAGCACGAGATTTTGTATCATTATAATCATAGTATGGGATATTGTTTAGTGATTGGGGATGAAGAAAAATCTATCTTTAAGATGTTCCCGGATTATGATTCCTAAAACATGAACTCAAGGATTTTGTAAAATATATATTTTATTAAAACAGATTCCTTGATTACAAAATCTACATCCCAAGATAAGTTTGAATATATTAAAATTATTTTACATGGGATTATGTTCTCTGAAAATCATGAATATTCTAAAAAAATAGTGTATCACCATATGAATTTGTGAAATATATTTTTTCAAATATATTTAATATTCTCAATATTTTATGATACACAAAAAAATATGTTCTCATTTTTTATATATAAAAATATGTTTTTATTTTGATAAACATAACCTATAATTCAACAACTATTACAGCAATCACTGAGTATAAAATGAAATTTTATTCTATTAATATTTTCTTTAATATAATATTTAACAACTAGAAATTTGAATAGTGTGTATAAATAAGATTAACTAAATTATGAATTAATACATTTTGTACATGTATATATATAATTAATTCCATGTTCACTAATAAATTATGAATAGCTGTAAAGAAACATCTTCAAATGAAGAAAATCATTATCCGAATAACTATTTTTATGAACATAATTGTATTTTACCTCAATAAATTAATAAAATAAATATTGGTGAATTGTTTTAAGGAAATGTATACAATATATATTAAATCATATATTTATGAATAATAAAATTTATTTTTTAGAAATGTTATTAGAGTAAATCAAAATTTATGATTAAAATTTATATTTTTCTAAAATGTTGTAATTTCCCCTTTTTATGAATAAATTATTTTAAAAATAAAATTTTACTCATATAAAAAATCAACCAGATCAAACAAAAAAATTAGTTATTAATATTAATGATTATCTTCAAGTAAATGATTAGGATTTTTTAAATGTTTAATTTTACGAAAATAAATGAAAAATAGTTATTTTTAATTGAACACCCCCTTTTCACCTAACATATTTAAAAAGATGAATTATATTTTCAATTTGTTTTATATTAATTTACTTCAATTATATAGTTATTGTTTCATTTTACTAAATTTGTAAAAAACACTTTTTGCTATTGGATATAAAAATATTGAAAAAAATTCAACCATTTCAAATTAAAAAAAATTCTTTCTTATTGCGCCTATGTGATTAATTTCAAGTTATATTAGGAAAATTCTATTCACATTATTTTGAAAAATTAATTCCATATTTGGAATAATTTTTTTTTATATTATATAATTAGGATTATTTTATTCTTTTCAATAATAATTATAGAAAATATTTAAAATTAATTGACATAAGTGTGAATAATATGAGGTTTTATACATTGCGTGGGCATGTGTTAAGATTAATTTTACACAAAGAGTTAATATTTATTATATTATCCAGATTAAATATTATAAATCACATGATTTAGATTATATTTTTATTCCATTGTACTATTATTCTAAATTCATAAATTACCGAGGTTAATAAAAATATACAATTTCATTTGTAAAAACTATAAGGTTAAAATTGAGTTAACATAATGATTGTGAAATAAAATGATAAAAAATGTGTGTATATTATTTATTGGAGGAGTTTCATAAGAAATTAATCAATTCCATTAATTATTAAAAAAATTGGGAGATGCATGAGGTAACAGACAACTCCCAATTGTGAAAATATTTGCGTGTTTATAAAATGTCACTCCTACTCAACTATAAAATGGAGCTCACTTTGGCATCTGTTTCACACCTCTAAAGAAATTTGGATCGAACAAGTTATACTGAAATGATATTTTCTCCTCCCTCTTATTATAATACCCACCAAATATGGTAAATAAATCCAAATAAGTGAGGCTTTTGGTCACACCTACCGAGGATACACAATAAAGTGGTTACATACATAAACATGAATTTTTAGTTTGTTTCATCTGCTAGCGTATTAAATTACTATTATAACATGATTATATAATAAAAAATTTATTAATTATATATATATATGTTGTTATGTTATGTGTATTCCCTAAAACCATAGTCACATATTTAAAAAGGGATGTGAAATCATCATTCATATGTCCAGCAGACTACCACCTCAAAAAATGATTACATTCATTTTTTCATTACCACCATTCAAGGTTTTTAATTATAATTGATTTGTAGTTTATGAATTATATATTTTATATATATTAATTTTATAATATTTAATAATTATTTTAACTCACATAAAATCATTATATAAATTTTGTGGGAAAAAGGTAATGTTGTTATTGTTTATGGAAGACTACTGCCCTAGGCAAGTGATGTGATTCGTCCATTCAGTAAATAAAATGTGGGAAGGATTAGTTTAATAAATATATATGATATATATATGAAATAAATGATTTAATATATTAATAAAATTTGTAAATTTATCATTTACTTTTCTATCATTCAATTTGAAATGTAAATTAAAATAGTGTTCTTGTGTATCGACGTCTTACCATCTCAATGAATAGAGTATTTAATTATCTATCAATAAATATTAAGGATTAGAGTAAATACATATATATGGAATATATATGATATTTATTTAATGGTTTACATTCTAGATTTTATGATATTATGATCGAAGTAAGAGGACCAAAATAACAAGCCCATATATATATTAAAAACAATACGGTAATTAACCAAGAGACACATGCCACAATCACCATCTAATAATTTTATTTGGTGTATAATCTAACCATGAATTTATATTATGATTTTATAATAGGAATTATTTGGAAGTACATGTCCATTTTAGGATTCCTATTTCAATTGGATTATGTTTTAAAATTCAACCAATCAATAAGGGAGTTTAGTCTCAATTTAACTTATTTTATATGTATGTTATGTTATGCAGTAATATTAATTCGCAAGGGGTATATAAATACCATTTTTCTTCTAATATCATGAATTTATTTATTCTTAGTATATTTAATGTTTCATTTTGTATTATTACATGAAGGTTCATATGATTCTACTCTACCAATGTGGTTAATATTTTATTTTAATATATCATAATTTATTGGTATTGTGTAAGATTAAGAATGAAAAAATGAAGTAATAATATATAACTATAAATATTTATCATGAATTTTATTGTCCTCTATTTATTCCACATATCTTAAAATAATGTTACAATTTTCACAACTTGGTACTTACACTACTAGAAAAGGGGGCATTGGAGCCCCCCAGACTCGGGCGACTGCCATTGGCGGTCGCTATAGCTAACCATTAGCAACCGCCAATGGCGGTCGCTAACCTGCATAAAAAAATTTGGGGGGTTTCTGCGCCCCCCCCCCCCCCCCCCGCGCCGTCGATCTCCCTCCGCCCTAACCCCCTCCCTCCCTTGCCGCCCTCCCTCGCGTCGCCCTCCCCTCCCCCGCCACCCGGCCTCCCCCGCCGCCCGGCCTCCCCCGCCGCCCGGCCTCCCCCGCCGCCCGGCCTCCCCCGCCGCCCGGCCTCCCCCGCCGCCCGACCTCCCCCGCCGCCAGCCCCCCCCCCCCCCCCCCCCCCCCCCGCCTGCCATCCAGCCTCCGGCCCCCGCCCTCCGCCCTCGGGCCTCTGGCCGCCGCCCTCTGGCCTCTCGGCCCTCCCCCCCCCACCCCGGACGGCACCCGCACCCCGGACAGCCCCCGGCGCGCACTCCGGACCGCCCCCCACACCCCGGACGCCTCCCCGCACCCCGGACAACACCCCCCCGCGGACTCTGGACCGCCCCCCACACCCCGGACGCCTCCCCGCACCCCGGACAGCCCCCCCCCCCCCCCCCCCCCCGCACCCCGGACACGCCCCCCACACCCCGGACACCCCACCCCACACCCCCGACAGCCCCCCTGCACCCCAGACAACCCCCCCTCCCCCGCACCACGGACACCCCCGCACCCTGAACACCCCTGCCCGCACCCCTGACAGGCCCCCGACACCCCGGACACCCCTCCCCGCACCTCGGACAGCCCCCCCCCCCCCCCCCCTCGCTGCCCGTCCCCCCGTCCCCTCCCCGCCTCCTCTCTTCCAGCTCCCCGCCGCCGCCACCGCCCGTCCCCTCCCTTGCCGCAACGCCTTTGGCTCCGGCTCCCCTTCGCTGCCTCCTCTCCCTCGCAGCACCGCCATCGGCTCCCCTCCCTTTCAGGTTTGTAGCTCAATCAGGTAACACGAGCTTTCAGTTACATTATTATTTTATCAATGGTTCATAAACAAATGGTTAATATTTATTTTGAATATAGTTGATTTGAAAAATGTAAATGTAATAAGTATTGTGTAAATGTTTGTTATACAGATATTATTATGGATAAGAGTTGGATTGATCTTCCAAATCGAACGTCTAGAGAATATTTCAATGGCATTATGCAGTTTATTGACTTCACGAGAGGATTTGAAAGGGACTATATTAGTTGTCCATGTAGAAAATGTGCTAACAGATATCAATTCACACGAGATACTGTGAGGGAGAACCTTTTCTTTAATGGATTTCTGAAAAATTATAAGAGTTGGACTCGTCATGGAGAAGAATATGTTCGTTGTCAAAATACAGATGCAGCTCAGATGGATTTTGATGCAAGGATGACTGATCCAATGCATGAAATGCTTACTGAAATGGTACGTGGGTTTGATCCTGAAGGCATTGACATCCAGAATCTTGAGACCGGTGAGATAAATCTTCGCTCTGGTGCAGATCGTGATTCGAGGAGGTTTTATGAAGTACTTGATGATGCGAAAACAGAATTATATCCTGGATGTACTTCTTACAATAAACTGTCGTTTATCGTGGAGTTATTGCATTTGAAGACTTTGAATAATTGGTCAGACACATCATTCGACATGCTTTTGGTTTTATTGAAAAAAGTTCTTCCTGTCGACGCTAAGATTCCTGAGTCGTATTACTATGCTCGTAAGTTGACAGAGAACTTAGGTTTTACATATGAGACTATAGATGCATGTGCAAACAACTGTATGTTGTTTTGAAATGAAACTGCTCATTTGGATATTTGTACGGTTTGTGGCGCTTCCAGGTGGAAAGAGAACAGGGGAAATAAGACTCATCAAAGTCAGATTGCGATACAGGGGAAACTGATTGCCGTAAAGCAAATGCGTTACTTTCCCCTTAAACCGAGGTTGAAAAGATTTTTTATGTCATCTAATGTTTCTAATTTAATGAGATGGCATGCAGAAAGAGTTCATGAAAGTGACATTTTAACCCACCCGGCAGACTCTCATGCATGGATGGATTTTGATAAGAGACATCCCGACTTTGCTAATGATGTTCGTAATGTCCGATTGGGATTGGCAGCAGATGGTTTCAATCCATTCAAGTCTATTGTTGGTGCAACTCATAGCACATGGCCCGTGGTGTTGGTTCGATATAATCTTCCTCCGTGGCTTTGTATGAAGCAACAATT